>JAOVYX010015072.1:0-29157 GCA_035668315.1 Drosera spatulata | reverse complement strand
GTATGCGTGTATGCGTGTATGCGTGTATGCGTGTATGCGTGTATGCGTGTATGCGTGTATGCGTGTATGCGTGTATGCGTGTATGTATGTCTGTGTGTATGTATGTATGTGTGTGTGTATGTGTGTATGTATGTGTGTATGTATGTGTGTGTGTATGTATGTGTGTATGTATGTATGTATGTATGTGTGTATGTATGTGTATGTGTACATAACGTTATATATACATAACCTTAGTATATACATATATATGTGTGTGTCTCCTTTGCGTACACATCACTGCATAACCTTAGTATACATATATGTATTTGCACAGCATATCACCAACCCAAAGCTCTATATATGCACATCTGTATACTTGCTCTATACATTACTAACACCACATCTCAGTATATGCCCCGCTTAACACATTACCAACACAACATCGCCTTATACACTCACGCAACTAGTACAAAACACACCCTCACAGCTACACAACCTAACTCTAAGTACACACAAATGCAGTGCGGCTTCAAGGCTTCATCACAGTTACAGAACGCACACAACCACGACACAATTCAAACACGCACACGTTCTACGACACACTAAGCAACACACACGCACATACGCTCATCAATCCTCATGCATACATAACCTACACAGCCCATATCGACATAACCTTAAGCACATATCGCATACACACATACACACTAAGATTCATAATGATCCCCGGGACAGGACAAGAAAAGTTCAATTTCGGTTCAAGAGGAAGCAGGGCGAGGTTACCTCAAGACGTATTTGACCCTAATATGCACACATACGAGACAACGACACCACGATCCTTAGCTTCCCCGCTGCTACTGTTGTCTTCGCCCTCGCCGTCGCGGCCGTTGCTGCTGGAAGACGATGACGATGATGGAAAGACAATGATGTTGATGATGGCGAGACGATGATGATGATATGGTGGCGTTTGTGGGCGATAATGGTGAAGAGAGGAAGAGTCTAGGGTTTGGTTCGGTTTGATTTGGTGATGGCGAGATGAGTTGAGAGAAAATGGTGAGAAAGTGATGATATGCGATGACGACGACGACGACGATATCAAATAAGGAAAATGATGGAAAGCAAAGTAGATTTCGGCTTGTGTAGGGAGTTTTATGAGAGTGTGTCCCATCTCACAAATAATCTGATTTTCTCTTTCCTAATGTGTCTCGTTCAATCTATTATTTACATATATTTCATAATATTAATTCATCAATAATTTATTTATATTGATATAATTATCTCATGAATAATAATATGACATCTCATGTAATAATCCATGATTTATGGGATTAAAATCATTAACCCTAACGCGTAACGTTTATAATGTTATAACGTTATGACGTTTGTAATATTTATCGACACGATCATTCAATCTTCCCAAATATTCCATCGTTATATTTGATTTAATAATCAAATATTTCTTGAGTTTAATCTGTAATTTTAAACGCGACTATTTTAAATTCGTAATATTATATATTTCTAATCCTCTCTATAACGTTTGTATTTAACATCTTTTATTCACGTATTATTTATATATGTAATATACGTATATTGTATATTTTCAAAATTTTAGGATATTATAATTATATTGTCTTTTACGGCTCCAATGATAGATTCCAAATAACAAAGCATAACACACATTAAAGAACTGTGATGTTTGATCAAGTTGTTGCATTATTGGGTTTTCACCTGTAGACCTAGCAAGCAGAAACCATAAACAATACTACCTGAAATCATTTGTTATTTGCAAGTCGGTGCATCAGAAAGGGAATCAGATTCTTCCATGTTTAACCTGTCGTCGAAATTCGCTCATCGGATTCCGTCATTCACCATCACCCAACAACAATACAAATTGAAAAAGGCCAAGAGCTAACCATGTGAACAAGCATGAATTATTTGGTGATAATATTATTATTCAATTGTAGTGGTTGCTCCACAACTCGATTGAACCATTGAGATTTAGTTACGCGATTCAATTCTGATGAATTTTTTTTTATAAATGCGTGGTTGGACTCAATCAGTGTTCCCATTCATTGACGTTACCCTTGTCCTCATTATCCTTCTCTTCTCTTCCTCGTATGGTAAATTTTCTTTTCATCTTTTGATCTTTCTTGCGTTATTCTTGTTATTGTTGTTGGTATGTAGATAACAGAGATAAAGACTGCGCGACTATTGTCTTGAAAAACATCTGGGTGGTTGTTTTCGTAATAGATGTAATTTAGTAGTGGCTCCAGGCCCAGAGAAACCCTTGTTCCGTTTCAGTTGTTGTAATGTGTTATTGTGTTGTTACCCTGATTTGCTCATGTGGGCTCAGTTTGTTTTTTTACGTTTGATTGAGAGAAGGTGAGTTTTCGTGCAGGTCTAGAAGGTGTTCGATAATTTGCCTGTGAGAAAACTAGGAGCTGGTGAGTTAATAGCGAGAGATGGATTTTTTCGCTGTGGAGGATGATTTTCCAGAGACAATGAATCAGTTCATGTTTGATAATGAATCTCTTTTGCGGTTTTCCGGGCATCAGTTCATGCCCGACGACATTGGTAATGTTGGGCAGCGGCTTGATGGATATGATTCTGTTGAGGATCCGAGTGTCGTTTTAGACAATCGAGATCAAGCATTTGCTACTGATCCACCTGCTGGGTTGAACACTGAGGGAGATTTCCTTGAAGTTAGTGATTTCTCTGATGCTTGTCTCAAATATATGTCTGAGATTCTCATGGACGAGAGTATGGAGGATCAGCTGCCTTCCACCCTGGAGGGTTTCTCCGCTCTCGAAGCACACGAGAAGGAGCTCTATGATGCCCTCAACTCGGTGTCTCAAGTTCCATCCGGAGTATTGCCTTCGTTTTCTAGTCTAAGTTTAGCGTGTCCTGGTGATGGTCTCAATGATACTCCTGTTAGCCTCGGTGGTCATGGGTATAATGCAGGGGATCAGAACCATGCCCAATCTGAGTCATCTTCAACCGTTCAGACCACTTCCAGTTCCTCCGCGACAACGAAGTCTCAATCTTCTCCCTCGTCCAACAGTTATGGAGGTTCTGCAAATGACCTACTGGAAACGGCATCCAGCATCCCTTTGCCCACTGAAGCAACCAGTGTGGTCGACCTCGACTGGCTTAGGGAAGCCATGAAGTATATTCCTGATCTTGCTTGCCAGTGTCAACCCGGATGTGAAGGGTGTCAACAGTGCTCTAAGGGCCGAGATCAAGGTCCATTTTCTGATAAACAAGCTCGGGGGTCTCGAGAGAAAAGGAATCACCAATCGGATGATAAAGAAGACAAGGATGCGAGGAGCAACAAACACATAGCAGCTGTAGACGACGATGAGGAGGAGCTCCAAATGGCGCAGTATGATGATGTTTTGCTTTCCGAGGGAATTGAGGCAATTAATCTTAACTCAGGTTGCCTCAAAGGATCCTCCGACAATGCAGTTGGTGGGAAGCCTCCACAGAAGGGGAAGTCGAAAGGCTCCAAGCGCAGATCAAATCGTTCGAAGAAGCCGAGCATCAAGTCTAGCGACAAGAACGAGGAGCTGATCGATCTTACTGATCTCCTCAACCATTGTGCTCAGGCAGTTGCAGGGTTTGAGGTGAGAAGTGCCAAGGACCTAATTAAGAAAATCAGGCAGCATTCTTCTCCGCTTGGCGATAGCATCCAGAGGCTCGCTCATTACTTTGCCAATGGTTTCGAGGCACGCATAGATGGTGATGGACGGAAATCATCACCCAATCTTTACAGCAACAGACGGGTTTCAGCCACCGATGTCCTCAAGGCCCATCGTGCCTATGTTCATGCTATCCCTTTCAAAAGGACATCTTACTTTGTGGCTAACCAAACCATAGCAAAGTTTGCCGAGGCTGCACGTATCACTGATCGCAAGAAAACAAAGATACACATCGTCGATCTCGACATCTTCTTTGGCTTACAATGGCCTTGCTTCATACAACTGCTCTCAAAAACACCAGGTGGATCACCTGAGCTTCACATGACCGGCGTCGACTATCCTGAGCGTGGTTTCCGACCTGCAAAAGCAGTCCACGAGACAGGGCGGCGGCTAGCAGGCTATTGTGAAAGGTTTGGCGTCCCCTTCAAATATCATGGCATAGCTAAGAAGTTGGAGACGCTGAAGCCGGAGGATTTTGAGATTGCGGAGGACGAGGTGGTCGTTGTCAATTCCTTGTACGTGCAAAAACGCCTACCTGATGAGACTCTCCAGGAAAACAATCCAAGAGATGCTTACTTCGAGTTGATCAGGAAGTTGAATCCTGATCTTTTCATCGAAGGGGTGGTCAATGCTGCGTTCAATGCTCCATTCTTCATCACGAGGTTCAGAGAGGCACTGTTCTTCTACTCGTCGGTGTATGATCTCTTTGAAGCGACCATGCCCCGTGGTAGTCGGGAGAGGATGATGATAGAGAGGGATTTGTATGGCAGAATCGTTCAGAATGTGATTGCGTGCGAGGACGCAGCAAGAGAAGAGAGGCCTGAAACATACAGGCAGTGGCACGGGCGTACACTAAGGGCTGGATTCGTGCAGGTTCCATTGGACCAGGAATTCCTGAACCGTGCAAAGGACAAGGTGAAGGCAAATTATCATAAGGATTTCGTGCTCGGCGAGGACAACCACTGGATGATCCAAGGCTGGAAAGGGAGAGTCCTGTATGCTTTATCTATCTGGAAACCTGCCTAGGCAACAGAGTTCTTTGATATAGTATGAAATGTTGTAGCAAATTTAGTGATGTGCTTTGTGTTTTCCTCGAACCAGGCTGGGTAACAAGCAATGCACCTGGTTCTGTAGTTTTGAGCAATGGTTCGTTGTTTGGTTATTCTAATGATAGCTTGGAACTGGATTCTGGTTATTGAGTTAAAAAGAGTCTGACTTCTTCAGCCTTCCAAAAAAAAAAGAAGAAAAAAGAGTGGACTTCTTCAGGATCGCTTTGGTTTCATCGCCTTCGTATCGATGCCAACAGCAGTCTATCCCAATGTCTCGGGCATGCCCATTGATGGTCTGAATCACTGTTGCTAGCTCGTTCTCAATCCAAGTGAATAACTCGAACATTGCTATTATATTTCGAGTCTTTCAACTGAGATAGAATTCGGATATTGGCTAGGGCCGTATCACGAAACTGGCTAACTAAGAAGCAAGAAGTTCACAGTTCTCAGTTCACTGATACAAGCTTAACCAGAGGTTCATCAAAATCTGATGGTCGTGCTTCACTATCATATTTTTGTCATTATGATATATAGAAAATAAAAACAATAGAAAAACCGTTTGCCTATCTATTACACGTTGAAACCAAATCAATAACCAAAAGTCCAAAAACTGCACTTTTTGAAATGTCTCTTCGTCATGAACTGACTCTGACGCTGGAATGTTTGGATGCGCCCCCTTTTAAAGTCTAAACAGAACGGATAAAATGACTGAAGGTATCAGGACAATGCTTAAACAAAATCATACTATCGTTTTATCAAAATAAAAAATAAATAAAAATCATACTATCGTTTACAGTTCAATGTTCCACAGAGGAATTTTCCACCAAAGTGAAGCTACTGAGAACTGAGAAGAGTTCAACAATGTGAACATGCGATGATGGTGACCGGTACCGGTCACCGGAAGCTCCGGTCTACCCATGATTAGTCGTCAATATCTGACGCCACCAAGGCTAATAAATAATGGGTTAGTCTCTCTTCACTCCCGCATCTCTTCTTTCTTCAGATAACTACCCTTTTAGTTCATGCGCAGCAACTGTTCGATCAATTGCTTGTGAGAGAAAAGCGAAAACAAATGGATTCAATTCTATTCAAATTCGACTCTGAAACACATTTCCTCATTTGAGTCATCAATTCAGGCTGAATACTGGAATGGGTCATCATGGTTTTACTCAAGAGCTTGATCTTGATGGTTCCAATGGCGCCGGTGTAAACCCTAATCATCAGGGTGTAGATGCTGGTGGTGGTGATGCTCAAAGGGGGTCTGATTTCCCTGACACTTGCCTCAAGTACATGAGTGAGATTCTCATGGAAGAGGGATTGGATGATCCTCCTAATACATTGGAGGGTTTCTGTGCTCTCCAAGCCCGGGAAGAGGAGTTCTATGATGCCCTTGGGACGGCAAATCCAACACCGTCTGTTGGATTCTCGTCGTGTTCAAGTCTCGATAGCTCAAATTGTTTGAGTGATAGTCCTTGTAGTCATGGGAGTCGTCCTGAGGGTGAAAGATGTGTCGAGTGCCATGGCCAACTCGTGCTCTTTCCCCTTGTAAGAAATGCTTCTGACCGTTTGGAGACCAATGTTGGATCATCTTCGTCCTCTGATGGCTTTGATGATGCTTCGAGGTGGCTGCTCGATGCCCCAGTAACCACGTTAATGCCATTTGAGGCGACTCGCAATGAGATCAACCTCGATTGGCCTAGGGAGGCTATATTGCAATGGCCTATTCCAAACCTTGATTGCCAGTGCAAGCTTGGTGGGCAAGGGTGTCCACTCTGTGAATGGCGTGGTAATGATTTGGTTCCTGGAGCGGTCATGGGAGAGTCGAGGGGAAACAAAAAACAACGAAGGGATGATATTGATTATGAGCATGCCTACAGTAATAGGGTTTTAGCAGCTTATGATGAAGAGGCCGAGATGGAGCAATATGATGATGTATTCCTCTGCAAGGATGGAAAAGACAACTTCTCCGAGTCAGGATGGTTGCAGAATGAAGCTGGAGGGAAGTCGGACAAGAGTGGGAAACAGGTTTCCAACTATGGAAGAACTCGAGGAAAGAAGAGGAGCGACGGGAACGAGGAGCTAGTGGACCTTACAACGCTTCTCACCCATTGTGCACAATCAGCGGCGAGCTTTGATATGCGGAGCGCAAATGACTTTCTGAAGCAAATCAGGCAGCATTCTTCTCCACATGGTGATAGCCTCCAGAGGCTTGCCCATTATTTCGCTGTTGCTCTAGATGCGCGCTTAATGGGCAATGGAGCAGAATTATCCATTGATCTCCATCAAAAAGAAGTTCCTGCGTCTGAAGTCTTAAAAGCTCATCGTGTTTATGCTTCTGCTATCCCATTCAGACGAACATCTTACTTTCTGGCAAACAAAACAATACTGGATCTAGCTGAGGGTGCTTCAAGATTACATATCATTGACTTCGGGATTTTCTATGGTTTTCAGTGGCCGTGCATCATAAAAAATCTCGCACAAAGAGCTGGTGGCCCACCCAGTGTTCGTATTACAGGGATCGAAGATCCCCTACGTGGCTTCCGGCCAACAAAATTGGTTGACGATACAGGGAAGCGGTTGGCAAGATATGGTGAGAGATTTGGCGTGCCCTTTCAGTACCGAAGCATAGCAATGAAGTGGGAACATATACAGCCAGAGGATCTTAACATCGAGGAGGGTGAAGTGGTTGTTGTCAATTGTCTATACGGTCCAAAGATCCTCTTTGATGAGACAATCGACTCGAATAGTCCAAGAGATGCATTTTTCAGATTGGTTAGGAAACTAAACCCGAGCCTTTTCATCGTGGGTATTGTCAACGGGGCATTCAACGCCCCCTTCTTCAGCACACGATTCAGGGAGGCACTGTTCTATTACTCATCTGTTTTCGATTTGCTTGAAGCAGCAGTAGCTCACGAAGATCACGAGAGGGTGCTGATCGAGAGAGAGCTGTACGGTAAATCTGCTCAGAATGTCATAGCATGTGAAGGCACAGAGAGGGTGGAACGACCGGAAACATACAAGCAGTGGCAGATACGTATTCTTAGAGCTGGATTCAGGCAGACCCCGCTAGCCCGGGAGATGCTGAGTGAAGCAAAGGAAAAGGTGAAGGCCAATTACCACAAAAATTTCGTGGTAGGCGAGGACAATCACTGGGTAATTCAGGGTTGGAAAGGCAGGATTCTGTACGCCCTTTCTTGTTGGAAACTTGCTTGAGGGAGCACCTCTGGTGTGCGCTGTAAACTGTAAAAAGTAGCACCAAGATTGAGTCTTTCCTCCTCCGTATGTCTAAATTCAACATCAATATGTATGCTTATCACGAGTCTTGTAATATATATATATCGCCTTCCCTGCGGTGTCCTCGTGGTCATAGACCAAGTTGAAGTTCAGAGCCTTAGTTCAGCACTCAGCTTGTATGTTCTATGTTTTGGTCAGCATGTCTTATTTACTGTTCGTCATTACGGATTTGTTTTCCTATAGATACGAGTTCAACGTTTTAAGACTTGAAAGTTTATCTATTTATCGAAGATTGCAACGTTCCCCGCCCTTGATTTCGTTTCCCGCCTGTGTCTTCGAGTGAGCTCAAACCACGGTACGCTAACTTTAGATGGAAAACCTCCAACTTTTTGCGTTAGCAGTGCACTAATGTAGATTCTGTCAAAGCGCCTGATTATGCCTTATGGTTGTCTGAAGTTATCGATTATATTCAGATTCTTGTTGAGCGTACTAATCATATTCCCATGGAGGAAAATTTGTCTGATCAACATGCTACATTGTAGGGTTACAAGGCCTTGAAGACGAAGATGGGTTACTGTATGATGTTCTTAGAGCGTCGGAAAGATGTGATAGAAAAAATAGGTGAAATAGGTGAAACTAATCTATCCGTCTGTGCAGTAATGCACAATACAAAATAAAAAAATATGTTGGTTGTAGGATAGAAAATATAGATATGATATAACTTTTATAACAGTGATAGAGTAGTATTAGATATGATTCATTTTATTTATCAAAGATTTCGCAAATTAAATATTATTATATTTTCGTTCTTTTTCATTAATTCTTAAAATTGACATTTAATATTAATCGTAAATTTGATAGCTATTTGAATTAAATATTTACTCCTAAAAATTCAACCGATATCAAATATGTCGAATGACAATAAATTTTATTGAATTAATCTTTTTTTTAAAATTTGATTAGATATTGTATTTATTTATCTAATTTATTAATATTTAATCAAACCATCTGACGAAAAATTGAACGATCAAGATTAAAAGATCAATCATATCTATTTACTTAGTATATAGTATAAATATGAAATAAGCTACTCTTATCATTTTATATTTTTATTATTTTTCTTACCCCGTTTTCACAATATTGTAGTGAATCTTATCTTGAACAGAATCTTATCTTGAACAGAAACTTTATTTGTTTTGGTCGGAAACCTTTCCTTTTATTTTAATTGATGGTTATGATCAGTAAATCTCATATTAAAAAAACAGGTTGATTAGTAAACCAAACAAATTATAGATTGCAATCTCCTAAATAATTTAACAAATATCTAGTAAACACGATTGAAAAAGATAGCTCTCCTGGAAAATTTATCATCTGACTTAAAAATCTCAAGCCCTCTTTTTTCCCTATATATAGAAATAGAAATTATACCTCTAATCAAAACCTTGTCATCTGCGCACACCTAAATTCTCTTCTTGAGTGAAACTTTCCCTCTCAACGAGGCTAACATGGATACGGTATGTTGAACATATTTATGGATCCTCTTTTGCTCGAGATACGTTCAACTTATTTTTGTTAGTAGACGGACTGTCAAATATTTATGGATGATCTTTGTTTATAAGCATATACTCCTACTATAGAACTTATTTCGATCTTTTTGTGATGCTTATGATCATAGTTTATCTGTTTATCTGTGTTATACTGTGCCTATGTTTGATTAATTTTTGCAATTGAAGAAAGTATTTGTATCGTATTTTTCTTTATTAATTTGTAACGATTTTAATAACTAATTTCTTTTTAATTTCTTTTTACTCGATATAGTATGATGAAATGGAGCGTCATGCGAACTACTTAGCTTCGCTCAGAACTTCATCTTCATCTTTCCATCAAGTTTATGGCTGCATTTCTGCCTCAGCTGCCCAGAAGGTATGCAACAAGAAAGACCAGTTCATTACCTTCTATGTGTTCTATCAATTCATCTGAGTTGTTTCTGAGCCTTGTCAAATTTAATTCTATTTTTGATGCTACAGGAGAATGTGGAATACGGCGACAAAGTTATAATGCCACAGTCTGCGCTCGACACTCTATGTAAGCATAAAAGACCATTGCAACTTCAATAAAACTTTTTATTTCTCCTTGTTCCAACTCATCTAACAATTTTGTTTCAATGCAGCATATATGAGAATCGAATATCCTATGATTTTCGAGATAAGTAATTCCAATGCTGGTTGTGTGACACATTGCGGAGTTCTGGAATTCACTTCTGAGGAAGGATTTGTCTGCTTACCTCAATGGGTACCTATGCTCTTTGTTTTATGTTACTTGACAGCGTCTTTTCACTTCTTCCTTTTTGTGGAGCTTATTAACGGTCGAATATGATGAATGCAGATGATGGACAATCTGGACCTTCAAGAGGGAGATAGAGTCGTAATGAAGACTGCAAACCTAAGAAAGGGAACATATGTCAAACTGCAGCCTCACACCACGGACTTCATAGAGATCTCCAACCCCAAAGCAGTGTAAGATTTTGCGCAGAATTGCCCTTTTTTCATGTTTGTTTGTGTCGAAAGATGTCTCTTGCTATGTTCCTCGTCATTGCCTTGTCTCAGTTCATTATGTCTCACTTTGACTTGATATAAAACCTGATAACATAACCGTAACGCCATCATGCTGAGTGAAAAACACTTTTGTTTTGACAAATACCTTGCCGTCCTTGCTTTATTCCTTTTAATATTGTCATTGTTTATCTGTTCACAGGTTGGAGAAGGCTTTGAGGAGCTACTCTTGTTTGACGACAGGAGATACTATCATGATTTCATTCAACAACAATAAGTATTTCATCAATGTTGTAGAGACAAGGCCATCCGTTGCCGTTAGCATTGTAGAAACAGATTGCGAGGTCGACTTTGCTCCTCCCCTGGATTACAAAGAACCTGAACCAGTAAGGCCCTCACCACCTCCCAGAGGTTAGTATCTTTTCCCCGCATCACCTAGTTAGGATGATCCACACTGATCCTTTTACAATCATGTCACGAATTCTTATTCCAAGCTCGTCACTTACACTTCTTTGTCTCTCGATTTCTTTATACAGTTAGAGAAGTGCAGCCAGAAGGCACGGCAGTAGTACCATTCCGTCCATTTACTGGCGTTGGAAGACGTCTCAATGGGAAACCCGTTGTGTCGAGTTATCCTGCTGTTGTGGTGCCTGATCCTTCGCCAAGAGAAGAGCCAAATGCGGCATCAAGCTCCAACGTTAGTAGGCATCAGGCTGGCAGGTTGCTTGTGTTCGATTCCTCGAGGGCCAGACAGTCTTCAAGTCGTCCCAATATGGTTGAGGAAACGAATAGCGAGGAGTCGTCATCAACGGCTGAACCACCTAAGTTCCAGCCATTCACCGGGAAGAAATATACACTGGAAGGCGACTCATGATCCTGCACTAGCTTTTAGACATGATTGTTGGATATATTCTCGTTTACTGCCATTATCTTTTTTAGCCATTTCCACTTTTGAGATTCGCATTGTACATCATAATCACAATTGTTGTGTAACTCGCTCTAATAAAGTTTTTTTTTCATTTAATTTTTGGGATTTTTATATATAACCACGTCAAATCTTAGAAATTTATAAAAAAATCACCTTAAATCTTCATATTTACAAAAACATGATCTAAATCATATAAAATTCGCATAATATCTGTTATCGTTAGTGAATGATTTTAAATATTTTTCACATTTTTTCCTTTTCGAATCAGAGAAATTTACTCCCTTCCTCCTATTCAAATTGTAACATTTTTCTCATTCACATTACAACATTTCTATATTTAATAATTTTTTCACACAAAAATATCACTCCCTACTTTATACCACATCAATTCAGCTATCATCATTTATTTTTCTTTTTTTCCATATTTTTTATCTTACACCCTCACAGGAATAAAATTATTATTTTTTATTAATTCAACACATATATAAATTATTATGACGGATCAACCCCTAATAATTTGAATGAGATGGAGGGAGTAATAAGATAACTAAGATTTGAGAAAAAAAAATTGACAAAAATGAAAATATAATGAAAAAACAATAGGTTTTCATACAAATGGATAAAAAAATTATGTTAATGAATAGATTAGACAAGATAAAAATAAAAAAAATCGTTTAAGATAATGATTTTACTAACGATAAGAGTTATTTTGAAAATACCATATGATTTGAGTAGTGTTTTTTTACAAATATCATATGATTTGAATATTATTTTTGAAAATTTCATACCATTTGAGTATTATTTTTATAAATATGAAGATTTTAGATAGTTTTTTATATAAATACTTAAAATTTGAGATGATTATACACAAAAATCTCTTAATTTTTATATAATCAGTTCAGTTTCTAAATATATCTAAACAACTACAAACATATGTCCATCATTATAAAGATCGTCAAAACCTTGACTTTGATGTTTACGAAAAAGGGAAAACTGCACACAATCTCATTCAACTATATCGAATCCGTACTTAAAACCCCACAACTTGAGACCCCTTTATTTTTGGGATGAAAGATGAATTTAACTTAACATTGATGAGTTTGAACTAATAAAAAATTAAGTACAAATATTTCATTTGTACAAAGTTGTGATGCTCAAGTACAAATCCGGGATAGTTGATGAAAAAACCAATCTGGCCAAATTTAGGTGCATTTTTCCCTCTTAAAAAAAAAAAAAAGAAAAGAACACCTGACTTTTGAAATTCAGATTGGCGCCACATGGGCGCGAAAACTTGAAAAGTGTGGAGCCCGTCGAGCTGGGGCCCCACACCGAATCCGCCGTCCTCAGCACACCAAGCACACCACCACCACCTCTTATTATCCTATCAAATTTGTTACACTTAAAATAAAATTCAGGGCCTTCCAGAACAAGCCACAAACATGTCCCATCTCCACCTATATAAATTTCGCAAAACCTCATCATTTCTTCATCTAAACTCTTTTTTAATTCTTCTTAAGAAGTTAGTCTGGAAATTAGTGATTTTCTTGATCGTCGTCAGTATGGACGTTGTTATTGGTGACTGTGATGAGGTCGAAGGGGTGATGATGGAAGACGAAGAAGGGTGCATGACACCGACACGCTGTGCCCAAGAAGAAGAAGATGTGCTTGTATGGGAAGGGAAGAAGGCGGATCATGTTCCAAAGGATAAGTTGTTTACTCCGTCTGATCTCGAGCTACTCTTTGGCTTTGCTTCCGAGAAGACGATGAGGAGCCGAGGGAGGAGCTATTGGTTCATTGCATGGCATATGTAGAGCTAGAATGGTTTAATGCCTCGATTAACATAGTCGAGTTCAGTTCACAATAGTATTTTGTTTCGGGTCGATTCAGTGTGTATGTTTTTTTGGTTGTTTTAGTAGATTGTTGTATTTAAGAATTAGGATCATTGATATGTTAATGTTTTTGTTTGATTGGTTCCCTATGTGAATCAATTTAGTATGTATGGATTGGAGTCAGTCATCTCATGCTGTCTCGCCCTGCTGAATCAAACAACATCGATAATCTCATTCAGTAGATAAATGCAACTGAAGTAATCGAACAACATCGAGAAGCTTAGGAAACAGAGAACCTTATGCTAGCTAAATGAGGTTTATACATCCTATGCGCACCCCATAGTCTCATATGGGTTTCGACCAGAAAACATCACAACATCAGAGTTCATATGGAAACCAAGACTATGCAGAACTAAGCTTATATGTAGTCTATTCTTCTATACTTATACGAGAGCCTTGCATTCTGTCAGCCGAGAAACTTCACTTTGCCCTCACATCAGGAGACGCTGACGCTCAGCCTACTAACTCTGTGGAAACGAAATCAAAAGGAAACGACAACCACAGGATTGTTAGTAACTATGCAGATGATGAAAATGTGCACAAACGTTGCAATAACCAACCTTATTGCAGTATCTGTCTTTTCGGATCCCTAACCTGAAGAAACAAAAAAAAAGATGGAAAAACATGCCAAAAAATAGAGGGTCAAGTATGTGTTCGTCTAGTCCTTGTATGCCAAGAGAAGCAATACATTAGTTGCATGTGAGTCAGCCGGGTCCAATAGTCCGATAAAGAGTTCTTGTTCTAGTACCAATTAACATGCCAATACAAGCAGCGATACCACGGAAAATGAGACATGGATCGATCGCATGTTCCAGTACAAACATCTCCAGCATAGAACCGATAAACTAGCAATGACCGTTTCTGAGGATCATATCAGATCCCTGAGGCTAGCCGCAGCCTGGGAGGGAATGAGGGATAAACCAGGTTTTGCATCAAGCCATGTACAAACCCCAATCATAACACCAGAAATTTCCCAGTACAGTTAACATGATCATAATCAGGGACCCTGAAACATAGAGCAGATGAATTACTTTGGACAGAATATCACAAAATTGAATGCTTTCTACAAACCCGCTGCCTATAGAACATCAGAGATGCCACTTCTTTTTTCCTGTTTCCAGGCTCATTCCATGAAAATTACTAATACAAATGTAGACCTAAACTATATAATGCACTTGAGACAGTCGAAACTATATAATGCTTTTGATGCTTTGCTAGGCTCCACATGCCAACTGTTGCTGTTATCGAAGACGATACAGGAATATAATGCAGTGCAACCAAGTTGACAGAACGAAGACTCGAAAGAGGCAACAACATTAGGAAAAAATAGTTCCGAAAATGGATGCAGCAACAACCAACATACTAAGGTGCGTGTAAAATTGCTGGGTTTTTATAGAAGAATCACCTATGAAATTCCAAAGAATGGCATTCAATTTTGCAACCTGGTCCTCAGCCCGATGTATGCATGTCGGAGTAGCTGCGTTCGAGGCCGCAATCCAAACAAGTTGATAGATAGGGGAGATTGAGACACAAAACATTAAGAGTTGGAAAATAGAAGCAACAACAAACACAGAGACTAAGGCGCAAGCTAAAATGTTGTGGTTTTATTAGAGAATCACCTCCAAGATTCTGACGCTGGAGTTCCAACTTTGCCAACTGGTCCTCGACCATTTTTACGAATGTCGAACTAACTGCATTCAACAATGCAATCCAAACAAGTTGACAAAGAGAGGAGATTCGAAGGGGAACAAAACATTAAGAACGATTTCGAAATTCGATGAAACAACACAACAATCGCGATACAAAGGTGCAAGCTAAGATGTTGTGGTTTTATAGGCAAATCACCTCCAGGCATCTTAAGAAGGAGTCTCAACCTTGAAGCGTAGTCCTTGAACTGTTGTGGGTAAGTCGAACTAACTGCATTCAACAATGCAATCCAAACAAGTTGACAGAACGAGGAGATTGAAAGGGAAACAAAACATTGAGAAAGATTTCAAAGATTGACGCAACAAGGAGCGCGATACAAAGGTGCAAGCTAAAACATTCTGGCTTTATAGTAGAATCACCTCCGGGATTCTGAAGAAGGGCATACAATGCTGCAAACTGGCTCTCGAGCTGTTTTGTGCATGCGGCACTAGCATGATTATTGTCATGATAAAGTGTATTCACCGCTGACATAGCTTTTTCATAAGCTTCCTTTGCAAAACCAAGGCAGCTGGTGAAAGAAAGGGAAAGGAAAAAGGGGTTAGCATCAGAAGTTAAATGATGAGACCAACTCGACATTTGTAAGCCACAACAAAATACTTACTAGTCAGCTGATACGCTGTTCTTGAAGCACAAGCTGTTCTCGAAGCACAGGAGAGAGAAATTTAGGCGTGCAGACCAACGAATCTCATTTGTAGGCGACAGATTATCTGCTAAATGTATCGCCCTCTGTTGAAGAAATGAAAAATACTTCAGGAGCAAGAATATTGTTTTAAGCAAATTTAGAATTGAAGATGCAATACCACCTAACTTGACGAGGAAACCATGTGACGACAACAACCATTACAAATGCCGCCAATTATCATAACCCATAGTTTCTACTCGCAAAATTAGCCGATGATCATAACTTATACAGAAAAATGAAAGGACAGTGAGATATTCATGAACCTCAGATATGAATGATATTGTGATCCTCAAACTAACACAGACAGGCAATTGCAATGACATACTGGAGGGCAATAGAGTGAAAGATTCAAGTCGTGGACATTCAAGCTCATGAACAAAAACAGGAGAAGCAAAGAGTAGTCCTCAATCATCAGTCAATCACAAAGCAGGCAAGAGATTACCACACAACACAACAAAACAGAGATAACATATTATGTCTGTGTCGAACTGGCCACTTGCCATCTACCTGATATCCTTCAAAGGATCTTTGCATGGACGTTTGCTTTTTGTCGTCAGTCACATGCCGCGTCAGATACCTATAGTAATCTCCCTCCCTGCAATTCAACAGTACAAACGAACCCTTGAGTGCCAAACACAGCAATGAAAACAAATGCAAATGAAACCAACAAACTAATCCCCTCACATCAAACGATAGAATGCAAGAGATTCCTTGGACTGGGTATGAGGAATCAGATGTTTCTCGAGGACTTCCAAGATATCACGATAATAGACGGAAAGCACGACTCCAATTAGGCTCTGATCCTCTCTGATCTTCTCCATTTTCTGCTGCATCTCGCTCAAGGTCTTCTCCATTTTCTGCTTCACCTCGCTCATGGTCTTGTCCAATTCGAACCAACACTTTCTCGGAGGATCCGCTGCATTCTTGTACCCATTCAAGAGCAAAGTCTGCTCTTCTGGCTTCAGCTCCACCGGAAGCCTAGCCACACTCTTCATGGCCTCCACCATTGCTGCCCACAAATATAAGCAAACGGATCATGAATCAGAATTCACAAACAAAGAATAGCCCATCATGAGACACAGGATTCATCATATTCACCGCAAATCAACCACGAAACATCGATCAAACCAAATCACATTCACCATGAATCAACCACAACAAACACCAATCGAACGAAATCACATTCACCGCAAATCAAACAAGACAAAGACCAATCAAGCCAATCACATTCACTGCAAATTAACTGCGGCAAAGATCAAGAATCAGAGCCCTAACCGCCACCCATCAAACCAAAGCCAAATTCCAACAAAGATCAACAACAAGAACTCTAATGGACCCAAACCCATCAGACCTCACATTCAAACCCACATCAACCACAACAAAGTTCAAGAATCAGAACCCTAACATCCCAAAACCCTAAACCCAGCACATTCAAGCGCAAATCAACCTCAACAAAGATCAAGAATCAGAACCCTAACAACCCATCAAACCCATCAAACCCATCACAGTCAACCCCCAAATCAAGCCCAATAGAGAATCGGAACCCTAACAACAAATCAAACCCATCACATTCAACCGCCAAATCAACCCCAATAATGAATCGGAACCCCAAAATCCCAAAACCCATCAAGCCCATCACATTCAAACCCAGATAAACTTCAACATGGATCAAGAATCAGAACCCAAACAACCCAAAAACCGATCCAATTCATCACATTCTCCCTCAAATCAATCCCACAAAAATCAAGACAAAAACCCAAGAACCCCATCATCCCACTCATCCTCAAATCAACCCCCAACAAACATTAAGAACCGAAACCCAAAAGGGTCCAAAATCACCCATCAAATTCTTGACGAATCCAAAACCCTAGTTTTATCGGAAGAACACAAGCAATGAGGAGGGAGAGAGTGAGAGAGACCGATGAAGTCTCCAGCTCGTTCAGCGTGCTTTGCCTCTGAGACGAGGCGTTGGCGTTCTCGTTCGAGTTCTACAGGGGAAGCCATGGCTGAGCAGTCGGAGCAGGGGAGCTCTCTGTTTCTGTGTGTGTGTGAATGACAGAGAAAGAAACAGAAGAGGAAGATATTTATAGGGCAGTCGCCCCCTCACTTTTTTTTTTTTTCTTTCAAATTATTCATTCATATATAATATTTAAAATCATTTATAATTTTTAAAATAATATCAAATATTAAAAATAATATATATTTGAATTTTACATATCAATATCTACAAAATAAGATCAATATTGAATATTTAAAAAAATTCATATATTATAAATAAAAACATATTAATAATATTTAAGTATATATAAACTTTATCCTATTCAATCGTTCTTTAAAAAATATTGTCTACTACATGGATTGATATTCATCACTTTATTTCACAATTCAAGACGAACTACATAACTATCGATCCTCAATGAAAATATAGGATAATGAGAATGTAAAAATAGTTGAACAAAGTGAATCCCGATATAAACAATAGTTATTTCACGATATTTTTGGATTTCAATTGAAGGGGATCTCAATGACAAATGAGTAAAACAAATCGAAATATTTACATCGAATGTATACAATACAACTTCGAAGATACGAGTAAAAATTATTGATAATTATCACATACATATACGTTATAATTATTATGGAACGAATGAATATTTTTTAAAAATATATTTTTTATATTCAATATTAGTCTTATTTTTTAAATATTGATGTGTAAATTTCAAATATATATTTATTTTTAATATTAGATATATATATTAAAAATTATAAATATTATATAAGAAAGAGTAACTTGAAAAAGAAAAAAAAAAAGGACCCACATGGGCGTGAGTGGGGGAGGGACGATTAGCAATTTCCATATTTATAAGTTTCGTTTTGCCCGATATGTGAATACTCGGATGTAAAACGAAGTTTCTACAACCATATGTGAAAACGACTATCCTATTAAATTTTGCATATGGTAGTTCTTAAACGAAAAAGACTATTTAGTTCATCTATGAATTTCTGATTAATATCTTGACCAGATTATGCACTATTTTTCGTTTCAATTATAAAATATAACACAGTTTTTTTAAAACATAACTGCGTTAAGCTTGATGACACTATAACGACATTGACACGGGATACCTTCACAGGGGGAGTTCTTAGACGAGAGTTGTCATAGAGGAACCATCGTCGCTTGCAGGTTCTGGTTCTTGCAGCGATCCAAGTCTCTAACCCATCTTTCACTTGCCTGTGATTCCACAGGAGTTGACCATAATAATTGTAACATTGTGTAGTGACTAAGTTTGACATCGAGCAAAAGTCCAACAGCTGGGAGATGAACTGCAGCAGATGAGAACATGAGATTAATCTTTGGCTGAGCGATAGAGCCTTGTTTCTGAACATTGATACTGAAGGTCAAGGCGGCACGATTAGCTGATTCTTCGAAAACCAATGGAACTAATTTCTTTTCACAGCACAACTTTCAAATGCTCGCCTAAGTACTTCATAGAAGATATACTCATGTAACCATGCCTATATCGATCCACTTGATGTGATGCGCCGAACTATTTAACCTATAACCTTGCTGAATAAGGTTAAATAGATGAACTTGTTCTTGTTCAACAAAGAGAGGGGCACTTGTACCCAAAAAAAAAGAAAAGAAAAAAAAGGGGGGCACCATTAGGTTATAATGTACGTTAATGCCCTTAATAGTCGTTGATGTCAAGTGTATCTATGATTAGGCAACAAAGCACCTGGACTTTTGTTAAACTTAAGCCACCACCTTACTGGTGAGAGTTCATGAGAGACCGAATGATCTTCTGTTTGGTCTTATCTGTTTACTTCTTTGCAGTATGAATTTTTTTTAAGTTGATTGTGCACTCCGCTTCCGATGCTTGGAAAAAACAGATTGAGCTCCTTGAATCAAACTTGAAATGGACGAACTTACATCAGAAGGTTACCAGACAACTTGGTGTCTGCCACAGCAGTAGCCTCAACATAGTTGCTGTTGTCATCAACCGGCTTCCGCACCTCATCTACGGTGGAACCGCTGAGGAGCACTTGGGTCAGTGTAAAGCACCAGTTCCAAATCGAAGACTGTCCTCTGTTGAGATATACTAGGAGTCAGATGCAGAATCCTCTATCCTGGGTGTACTGAAACTCATTTTGCAGGAAAAACTACCTGAAACCCACGCCTTACACAAATGCTAACTGCGATTGTTCATTTTCGTTAAATCTCCCAGCTTCCAGAAACCATACGAAGAAAACATGGTTAATCTCTTCCAATGGCCACATCTTGAAATCTTATTTCAAGATATTGAAATCTTACCAGGTGACTAAGTTGTCAAGATTTTAAATGTGTTCCCCACCAAGAGCAGTGCAAACTGCCAACATTCTTTCATCACAAACATACCAACACATAAACAAGTATCATATTGAAGGTAGGGAGATCAATGCCTCGTGAGTGCAAATATCAATTTCTAGCAAAACCTCATGTTGATTGTTTTGTCGAACTACTGTTGGAAGCACAATCTTCATACCGAAGTCGAAATGTTGTTAAATACCAAATGTATTTTTTTTCTCATTCCTCTTACCTAAGAGTATCGAAAAAACATTAACAAGTGGAGTTGACAAGTAGTAAACGATACAGAAAGTGCCAGGATTCTATGAACATGATAGCTCTAGAACAAGCTGAGAAGGTACAAAAACATGAAGTACTCAACAAATAAAGAGGTTACAAGCATTGAAGTTTCTCTTACCATTGAGACTGCGAGTCTCAGATGCCATTCCGCCCCAAACCATAGCAGCCAATCTTCCGTTCCCAATCAGAACCACGTCGGCTTGATGCTCCTGGTACTTTTCTGGATGTGTGATCCAGATAGTGTTTTTCTGCAAAACTCTATCGGGCCTATTACCCTGTTTCTGTACCTCACTTATTAAAAGAGGGGGAAAAAAACTGCTCCACACTATCAAGCTTAGTGCTCAACTATACAGTCACATAACAGCTCAAGGCGACGAGCTTCAGCCGGGCTACTACAACCAATAATAGCTGCAAGCACAAAAATAGAGAATAGAAGCTTCAAATCTCAATCAAGATAACTAATACCAATTCATGAGAACTAATCCTCGATAACTTTGAGCAAAACAACACATCAGATTAAACAAACAATAGCTCCTGCAAGCCTCGTGAACACACCAAAAGAAAAATTACCAATCAAGTCAACGTTCAACACCGAAATCCTACAGCCTATCTATAAAGAAACAAGTATGACTATAAGGCACAAAACAAAAGGCAAAAATCTGGGTAGATTCCTTAATGAAGGCAGCAGTCGACGAAACAGTATAAGCATTCATCAATAATTTTCCAATAGAACGCAACATCTAATCAGAACCAACACCCTATCCATGAATCAACAATCATATTACTCACTTGAAATTACACGCTTCCGAAAGCAATGAAATGTATCCAACTTAGGTTGGATTACATAACAGTAACTACCACAAAAGAAAGATAATAAAGAGCTAACCACATAGGTCACTAATACCTATAAAAAGAGAGAAATCTAATTAGATGTAGCAATTAGCACCAAATCCCTGTAACCATCATCAGCAATTTTCCAACAGAAAGAAGCGGCTTGTTGATACCAATACCTTGACCAAAAAAATACCAATGCCTTACACAACAATGAATACCGGTTATGCAAAGAACTTGCACCCCAACTCCGGACCAACATTCCCAATGTGGGTGAGGTCTTGAATTCGAAACTCTTGGGCGACAAGCTGTTAGTTGGGATTTCCGGCGGCCACATCAACTCAAGAACGCTAATTTCAAGTAGTCGTCAAACATATTCAGCATAACAGAACACTTATCCCTTAATTAGTCAGGCGTCATCGTGATATACACTAATAAATCGACACTGATACACGAAAAATTCACAAAACACCATAACCATAGCCACCATAACCATAGCCAGAGAACTCCAGAAATCCATTCCGAGACCATCATCCCCTGATCCGACAACCACATCAAGAAATACACAAATCAAGAAGCAAGATCCGACTCAGAAACACAACAATCAAGCTTAAAACAAACCTTTCTACTGAAACAACGCATAATATCGAATACACTAACCTATGCAACCTGATACACAAAAAGTCAACAAAACACCATAACTGGATTAGCATCTCCTGATCGGAGAACCACGTCAAGGAAACCACAATAGATCCTACTAAAAAACACAACAGGTCAAGTCTGAAACTGATCTTTTTGTTAGGAAACACATAATCATCGCATCAATCCTTTATTTGAACCAAAAACAAACTCAAAACTCATGCGAAATAGAATTCACATCTGATCTTATGTTCCTCAATCATCTAACACAAATAGTTCATTTGATTCAAAAAAAAAAAAAAAGAATCTCGTGGAAAACACGGATCATTCCAAAATGTTCCCACATGAAAATTGGCAAGACAAAGCTATGAATTTCAGGTGAGCTATGCCAGTATAGTCTCGAAGATCAGTACCAAAATCTACTAGCTACGGCAAATCAAGTGCTCTTCTTGAAGAAGCAACCAGCAAGCGTCGTCACAAAACTATAAATCACTCATCAATAATATTTCAAACGTTCATCAACACCAACACCCTTACCAACAATAAAAAATGTTATTATTAGATTACTATTGACACGTCAACAAAAACATCACAACAAGATGAACCTGATTTGAATCACATGATGATGAGGATCAAACACCAACAACATCAAATCAGACAAAAAAATTCCTATGAACGATGAGTACAATTGCAAGCACCACCAACATGCAATAAAAAACAGTAAATCTTAATCGAGATGACCATCATCACCATGTCCTACAATCAATCTTAATCCAGATGACTATCATCACTAGATCCTACAATCAATATTGAATTATTTTTACGGAGAACCAAAGACATCAAATCAAGTAGCCAATGAATGCCCGAAAATGATTGCAACTACAAGCAATGCCTACAACCAGAAATTTCAAAAGAAAGCAATCCATGACAACAGAACAAAAGGCAAAAATTTCAAACAAGCAATTGCTATAAAAAAAACCGAGTATGCCATCACTAAGACACTAACACAGACGAAAGTAGACAGCTCTATCAAGCATCAAGCATACAATCAAAACTTAAACTCTTCAACTAATCAACTAATCGCAAATAGTTTTGCAGGAGAATAGATCGGTTCAAAGAAGCATTGCCTAAACCATTATAGCAACACACATCACAAACACAAACAAACAAGACGACAACATCAACACCAAGAGACTCTCTACAATGGTCAACCAATCCTAAAGAACTTTTAGCATAACATCAACACTAAAACCAGAAGAACAAACAATATAAAATCACCAAAGTCCAGCAAGGCGTCAGTACTATGCCTCATTTATAGTGGCAAACTGATATTGTCTACACAGTAAACCTCATGTATCAGTAAGATCTATAGTTTCATTAGGCCAAAGAAACATCAAAAGGAAATGCTATTCTATTTGAATCACATAACAACCAATATAGATGTCAAAATGATCGAATCAATTAATCTATGCTTATAAAAGATGCTAATAACTATGAATCACTTATACTACACAAAAGGCAACAATCTCGGTCAAGATTGCAATGAAGAGAACCACTCCAGATAGACTTCTGGAGAACGAAACATATCATATCAAATAAGCAATTACTGGTAAAGAGACTAAAGTTACAAGCATCGCAAAAACAAAACGAAAGGCAAAAAAATCAATCAAGAAGATAGTGTACACCAAAATGGCTATTATAACCATCAGGAACACTGGACAAAAAAGGACTATGATCAACACTAAAATCCCACCACCAAACCTGAACAGTTTTTCAGGAGAACAAAAACTAAATCAGGTCAAACAAAGAATGCCTATCAGAAAAATGATAACTACACGGATCATAAGCACTCGACCAAAAGCCAAAAAACCCTATCAAGACAAGGGATCAATACCCACACTCTCCAATCAATCCTAAACAAATTTTCAGTAAAACAGCATATTAACAGCAAAACTCTACCAGGCAATCAATCTTAGTTTCTTAAAAGAGAAGAAGAAAGCCAAAAAATATAATGCACGCTATGCCATTAACAAACTATTTCTTTGGCTTTTCATTTAGCACGGTTAAGTTTCCTCAACTTACCACCAACCCCAATGAACTGAAAAGCAAACTGGAAAGAGGTCGAATAGAGCTTGAACCATCTTACCCTAACGCTAAAACTTAGGACCCCTAAACTATTAGTTCTACTTAATATTTATTGTTACATTGGAGTTAGTTGACAAGCGTTGACTACCAGATTATGGCTTCTAACTCGAAAATTTTATTCACTGAGGTCTAACTCAATTCTCACTAGTTGTGACAGCTTATTAGTTATTACCATCGAAGTCATCTGATTCTAAATCAAATTCATCATTGTAAGCGGAATAGTGGACAGTTAAAAAGAAATAGAAGTAACTAGAGATTAAAAGCAGCAAATCAAGCAATTCTTTCAAGCCAACGCTGAACGAATTCAATGAATCATGAAGGTTACATATCTCTTTGGCAAAGGGAGCAAATTCTTCGAGTATAGTTCTGTCTATCATGTTATAAATCTGCATGGGGAAAAAATTCTAGCACACAAACATATATTACTCGAGAAAGATAAGACGGCATCAATAGCAGAGTGAGATGCAAATCATGTGTCACATGTCACAAACATCTAGAGAATATCCGACAAGATAAATGGAGAGAGGTGTACCTGGTAACAGTATCCAACCCCAGACTCTTGATCTGAAGCATGAGCAATGGCCTCTAATAGAAGTCCCTTGGTCGAGAATTCATATTGAATCTTGGCTTCGAGGGCTTTAATATCATCAACTTTAGTGGTACAAGGTAGCAGAGAGAACGCTTGATATCCACTTCCATTCCCAGGCACTTCATAACATGAAGCGCGCCTCATAATCCACCAGTGACATAATAAGCTCCAATAAGAGCCTCTACACAATCTGCTATTGCTTTTAAGCTCATCCACCTACGCCCCCTTATCACAGTGCTTCCCTACCATTACTTCATCGGTGTATTTTTTCAAATTCACTTAGGCGAGGTACTTATAATCAATGTTCTGTTTCAAGCAGCAAAAGCAAATTACGGCAAGAATTGCTAAAAAAGAAACTACATACAGACCCTAACTAAATGCAAATCAACAGAAAAAAAACATCATCAGGACATATATCTACATGAAGAGATTGACTGAAAGGGTTATCTGCAATTGACGATATGTTCCGAATTAGTAGACTTGCATTGCAAACCGCCGAAGAGCGCCTTGCAGATAGCTTTCCTTCATGCTTCTCCGGGTACTCGAGAAACACACGTCAGCCGTCAGCTCATGGTGTACTTCAACATCAAATCACCAAGCAGCTCCAAATGCTTCATTGAAAATGTCCCACATAATCTCAAAGTGGTAAGTACCTCTAGAATCTAAACAAAGCCGGGTAATATACTTAGAACAATCATACATATTGACCATGACAGGTAACTATCATGAAAACACTTGATCGATCATAAGAAAAAGTTCACACCAAAGAACATGGTATATGAACATCGGGTAATGCTATCTCTTCACAGAGCTGACTGGCTGAGAAAAGAGACTCCAAAACGTGCATTAACGAAGGAATCAAATAGCATGCTTTCTGAATAGATTCAGGGACATCTATACTGGCTAACAGCTCGGGAGGCTTATGAACATAACTCTGGTTTTTCAGGTACAATCTTTGCGAAATCTGAGAAAATATTTCAGGATCATATTTTTCATGCATGAGTAAACGAAGGGAAAACAAGATTCCAGAAAATAGATACTATTGGTCTCTAACCTTTTATTAATATCTTGTTTTAGTCTCCGGATATAGCCATATAGGCAAAGAGTTTAAACTAGTTCTCTAAAATCGTTTTACCGTTTCTAAACCTAAGAGACAAAATCTAAACTTGTTCTTTTCTGTTGGGCAAATTTGGCAAAGGTCTTTCCAAATCAGGATCAAATTTCGGGTATTGGTCTCTACTCGAGAGATTGAAGCAATACTTCCATGTCTGAATTTAGAAAAAAGAGACTACTTCATTTCACCATGTCTGAATTTAAAAAGAAGAGACCACCTCATTTCACCATGAATTTGCCACAGTGGCTTTGCTTCCATAACAACCACGGGCCTACAGCTGTCCTGGATGATGCAACACAATCCCATACCTGTTGACCCTAAAATTCCCTTTTAATCACAGCGAGAAAGGAAAAGCAAGAAAGAAATCAATGTGTCAAAATTCTACTTGTGGTTCAACAAAGTTTGGAGATGGAGCTTATCTTTTTTGGAAGTAGTCTGAAAAACTAGTTTAGGCAGATTTTCCTTTGTCGTTACCATTAAATGAACTGTCAGCAGAAGAACCCACCAAAAAGTCAATTACAGTGTACCTTCTCCCATTGTGAATAGTCATACCCTCTCCTCCAAGGCCCCTACAGTACACGAGCGATTAACCAAAATATATAACCAACGGGATAGATTCTATCTTGCATGACACTGCTACAGGGTATCAGGTTTTCTATATCGACATGAGGAATCTTAGCACTTAACGATGCAACGGTTGACACACAGGACTCAATTCCCCTTCGCTCTATGCTGTAAGAGTCAGGATTGCTGGAACTTGATGATATACGCGGTAAAGTTCATGGAGTGGGAAACTTATCCATAGACCATTTGAGGTATTAGAGCACGGCCCGAGCTTGTGACTATAGGGCTGAAGCATTCCTGCATAAAGAGGAGTAAATATTCATAGATCAGCGTATTATAAGGACAGTTGACAAAACTGAAAGCAGTTCAAAAAGTCTGAAGCTAAAAGCATATCAGTTTCATTTGGCTTTTCCAAAAGCCAGAGTTCTCTTCATGAAATAAATCTGCTTAAAAAAAATCTAAAAGCAGGCTTTTGTTATTGTAAGGTAGTCCTTTGGAATGATTGGAATAAAAAATAACAGTGAACAAGATTCCAGCTGCAACGGAAATGAAAGAAATGACCAAACAATCATATTACACCAGAAGCTGATATCAATTTTCTGTTCGATGCCTCACACTAAAACTGGGGCAACATAGTCTATTGTTCACTCTAGACCTAAAGATTCATGAGTTCCAATAGCTACAACACGTGCATACAATTTCACAAGGTCAATCATCCTCCTCATAGGTCATAACTGAAGCACTTCAAACAGAAATTGACAGGCAAATGCCACGAAGCTTGAAACCACTCTTTATAAGGCCAAATCAGCAATGTGAAAAACTAGCACAGACAGTCGAACACAAAACTGGTTGAACTCCAATATATGAATGTTCAATAACAAGCAAAATCATGATCAATCAATACCAAACTACCATGTTGTGAAAAATATAAATGTTGACATCTAGGGAAAGAAAGTTGTCTAGATGACGAAAGTATAATGACTTGAGGCTTGCTCGAAACATTGATTCAGCCATGGAAAGTAAAGGTCTATGTACTGCACCATGCTTTTTTCCACTAATCAGTAGCCACTGTACATTGTTTTCAGCCACGTCACATAGCCCCTTTTCTGCAAGTTTCATATTCACCGCACAAAAATCGAGGAAAATTCTGCACCTTTTAGGTAATGGTCAACGGGAGAGATATGGATTCTGTTACAATCTTCACAATAGAACCATTTGTCTACGGGCAATCCATGAAATAACATTATTTGAGAAAAGAAGGGCCACAAGAAACTCTACGCTTGCAAAATCAAACAGTATAAGTAATGACAGAAGAAGGATGAAACAGAACAATAATGGCTCCAAATCGTGGTACAAAGTTTGAGCCCTCCCACATAATAAAGGTCTCAAGAGTCATAAGACAGATCTTGTTCAGGTGTCATGACAATAATCACAAAGAGGGCAATATCATGAAATAAGATAAAAGTAGTATGTGAGGAAACAAATAAACATGAATATAATAGAATGCAGATATTAGTACCACGAATCTAACTCCCCGGTCAAGCAATGAAGCTAGCAATGAAACCCTTTTTTTTATTTGTTTTTTTCTTTATTTGCTTCGGCTTGCACTGTCATATAGCTGAGACGAACTTAAACCCTGACACGGCATCATGGATTTAGTTGCGGGGATTATGACAACTCAAGAATAGACTGAGACTAGATATTAGACCAAATATCCAACCTAAAAGACTTGGGTTTTTCTTTAAACTAGCATTGCCCTTTCTCAAATAGTATAAATAAAAGCTTCAAAGATGTGGTTGGCGAGAGAAATCGCAAATAGGACAATTGAATTCAAAATCGAAAAAAACTAAGATTTTTCTTAAAACTAGTCTATGGATGTAAGGATCCGAAAAATTCCGTAAAATTAAGTTTTACGATAATTAACATTAATAGTAAATTATTATATGTTATAATTTATTTTGTGGGGTTAAAAATCTTATTTGACTATATAATAAGGAAAGAATGCAAAATATGGATGAAATACAACCTTAATACGCAAATACAAAAAATACGATATTAATACGACAATATCATATTTATACGAAAATGACTAAAACCTAATTTTGACACTCATTTTTCTTTATATCAATTTCTATTTCACCTAAATTAAATTAATTACCCACTAATATCCACTAATTTTTCACTAAATACCCACTAAATATCCACTAATATTCCACTTAAATTATTTTAATTAATTTAGTTTTCTATAAATATAAGCTCTTTTCTCCTTGAAAATTTCGTACAAACATAAAACAAAACACTTCTTACATTAGAGTTAAGCAAGAGAAGAAAAGAAGGGAAAGTTTAAAGAGAAGAGGAATCTTCACCATAAGGTAATCATCTTGATTAGAAATTTTATGGAATATTATACACTCTTTGATAAATCTTGAAATATATATTGAATCCTCACATGTCTACTTTCTAAAAAAGTTAATAAATCATGATTCGGAGTTGAAAATCTTAAGTTATAAATCAAAACGTGCGGATATGTCAATCTATAAAAAAACTGATTACAGAGATGACTTTATGACTTAATATGAAATTATATAATAAGACTTATGAGACAAGCCTTATATCACTGGAAAGGTATGAAAGTCTAGTTTTCAGAATAATTTACAAGTGAAGTAAGGTCAAACTATTTGAATTAGCAGAAAATATAAACTTAAACTAATTAACTGTTATTATTGATAAGGTTTTATGATATAAACTTTAATTCACTGGAAAGATTATGAAGTCTGATTTATGTAGAATTTTACGGAATAATTTTTGAAATTGTATACAAGAAATTATAGATTTAATTACGTCGAAGGATCATGCTGGATAGAATCTGAAAATGAACCGTTTTGACCCCGAAACAACTCCAAATATTCACAAATACCTCTAATGATATTCAA
>JAOVYX010015071.1:0-29376 GCA_035668315.1 Drosera spatulata | reverse complement strand
AATACAGAAATTAGATTGATATGGAGTTGTATCGATCTTGGATGTATGAACGATTGGATGGACGACACTTGAATCCCTGATTTATTGAAGGGATTGAAGAGTTTGTACAAAATGCTCTTCAACACGACGAGGGTCGTTTCCCGGGACGTTTAAGATGCCATTATACAAAATGCTCTGCAATAAAGAACGTTTACGCTCTTCAACAGAATGCTCTTCATTCCATGCTTTCTATGAGGAGCCATGGATGAATTTTGGAGAGGTCCCCACGGTTATTCGGGATCGTATGTTCGAGTATTTTCGGGTATGTGTTTAAGTTTAATTTTTCATTCGTTTAGGGTTTAGGTTTTTTAATCCTTCTAATATATAGTCAGTTCATAAGCTATTTTCTCTTTATTGCAGACTTTGTTTTCGTGGGATTCCTCCTTAGACTCCCAAGTACGTGCAGCTTGGGAGGCCGAGTAGGATGCGCGTATGTGGGACTTCGTGTACAGGGCACGACTGGTTCTTCAGGACTACGACGACATTGAAGCATGTCCAGTCCCTTGGATCAGTGTCGATGTTGGTCTACGCCTCATGGAGCGATATGGCATATCCCCTGAGATCCTGAAGAGATCGAGAATTAACTCAAGGAATCGATCTCAGGGACATGCTACACAATCCTAGGGTTGTGTGTCCATCCTCGCCATCGTAGAGAGAATGGTAAGTATTTATATTTAAGTTAAATTCATTGATATCGTGTGTTTCACATAATGTTGTCATATTTATTATTTGAAATATTTTTCAGGAGGTTGGTTTGAAGAGAAAGGTGATGGAGTTTGAGCTCGTAATGGCGACCCATAAGAAGCCGGGAACTCCGAGTATTGTGGAGGCAATACTAGCGGGGAAGTCACTAGCTGACATTCCCATGGGCGACGAGACGGCTACCCATTTTCGGGAAAGAATTTTGAAGCAATTTATTTCACTAATTGTTACCTTTTAATTATGTTCATTTTTTTTTTGCTAACTCGTTATTATGAAATTCGCAGGATTCATTTTTGGAGCGATTCGCTCAATATCCAGAGTCACAGGCCGATTTGTCAATGGATCCGTAGGCCTCCCAGCAGCAACTTGTAGCAGCCGCTTCCCAGACATACATCGAGGTCGCAATGCCACAGAAGGGAAGGGTCTACAGTAGTGGGTCGGCTGCCAGTCAGTTCTACCCGAAAAGCCAGCTTTCTGCTATCTTCAGGTCATAGTCACAACCTGCTCGTGGCTTAGGAGTATCTTTGGAGGAGCATCAGACGTTGCAGCAGCAGGTTCTTACCCAGCAGCAGGCCATGGAGCGGATGCAGGCTCAGACTGCTTTCTTGATGAGGCAGATGGGCACGAACCCCAATTCCGCCTGTCAGGCAGTGGCTGGCGCTAATATCCCCAGATTCCCTCAGGGTTCAGATGATGATTCCTGCCCTCCGGAGCAGCGACATCCCGTCTAAGTCGATCATTGACATATGTAGCGTTGTACTAATTATATGTTTATTTTTGTTTTCTATTCTATATGATTTTGGAATGCATTTTTTAAGGATTTTATTCATGACATTGTAATCGTTAAACAGGTATTTTAGTGAGTTTTTATAATTGTTAATTATTTTTTTAAAAAAAAAATTTACATTCTGCGACAGATTTCGTCGTAAAATATAATTAAGTTCGAACTACATTATATCTATTTATGCGACGAATTCGGTTGTAGTGTTCATGAACTATGCGACGGATTCCGTCGCAGATATAAGTACTACATTATACTTAATTTTACAATGGATTCCGTCGCAGAGTTCATGAACACTGCGACAGAATCCGTCACCGAAAATGTATTTATTTCCATTTATTTAATTGGTATTAAAATATTATACAGTTTTTTGTAGTGTTCAAAGACAGAGATTAAGCATATATAAGGAGCAACATATAGAGAAATTAAGCATCTAGTACAGGAATCTAACCTTGCTTTAATATTATGTTGGATGCAACATAAGGAGCAACAAACCTAACTTGCAAACAAACGATAGACGATATTCGATTCCTTGCAAACCTAACTCACCCCCAATATAAGCCCAAGACAAAGACGAGTGAAACGACGACAGTCTACAAATAGGACCACGACGTCGACGTATATGACAAGACAAGAACGAGGAAATTAGGGGACGGTTGATGGCGAGGTTGAGGGATGGTTGGGGGTGAGGTTGGAGGAAGGAGACGCCGACGAGGGAGTTGGTGTGGATAAGTTTGGGGGATGATATGTGTGGATAAGATTATAGGGAAACAATATTTTCGACGGACTACAATTTCCGCCGCTAAGTTACCGACCACTCTAAGTTGCCGTCGAAAAATTTCTTATGGAAAACCTAACCCGTCTGTAACATATCTTTCCGACGTTTTTGTAAATATTTGACGGTAATTTTTCGACGACTGAAATTTTTGTCGGAAAATATAGTTTATTCTTGTAGTGTTAGGTAATGATTATAAAAGTTGGAACGTTCTTTTTTAGAAGAGTTTTCAAGAATTCAATAAATACATATTCCTTCGAAATGTTCATTTTTTATCGCACAAGTAATATACTTTCGTTTAGGAAAATATATTAAGAATTGACTTTTTTGAAAGATATCCGTTTGGGAATATTCTTGCCTCCCAAAATCGGAAACATCTTGTTTAGAAGGGTTTCTAAGATATTGAACAATGTATATTCGGTAGGAATATTTTTTTCACTAAAATAGAAGTTAAACATTACAAAAAATTCTTGTAATTAGGAAAGGATATTTTTAAATTGTTGATTAAGTTATGTCTATTTAACTATATGATGTGATTTAATTTTAGAAATTACAACCCTTCGTTAAATGAAGGGGATTTTGTAGACAATAATTTGATCATTTTAATTTGGATTCATTTGGACAATACTCACATATTCTTCCACCCACACGTAGGAGAGTTTAGAACATTAGGCCCATTTAATTGTAGGGCCCAAATGCAAAAAAAATAATAAGTTTAAATAGTAAAAACAAAAAATAAAAAACAATTCAAGGAAAAAAATAGAAAGGGAAATAAAATCTTCTAGAAGCCCTAAAATTCTCTTTCCCGCCCGCTATTGCCGCCATGTTATCTTCTCCTCCAAGCAAACTGTTGGACGGACTACAGCTTATTCAATTCCCGGCCCCAAATCTCCTTGTTACCTTGTTGGAAAGGATCCCCTTGCCTTTTCTGACTCATCTCGACCACTATATAAACCCACCCCGGCCCCTTCATCACTTTTCTGCATCGAGCAAAGAGAGTACTATCTCGAGACTTCTCCCTCCATTCATCTCGAGAGCAATTCACAAATCCACTCCAACGAGGTTCATCTTGAGCTTCTCGTCCACCATTAACTTCATCGACGCAATGGACATTGGAGCCGCGACTCTGTTAGCGTTGAAGCTCGGTACTTTTGCGGTGGTTCTCCACGGTGCTGTTCGAGCAAAGGAGGAGTTTTTTGCGAGATCGGTTAATGTGCTTGCTTCGTGCTGTACACAAGGTCGAATTTTGAACCCCTTATGTTTTTCCTATGTTTGAATGTGCCGTTACCCTCTATTTGAGTGGTGTTATATTGTGTTTGTAGTTTGGATGTGAACAAGAAAAATTGTCCTAATCCTTGCATGGCTAAACAGCTATCTTAAAGTATACCCATTATTTTTTTCATAAATATTATAATAAATCTTATTATCATCAAATTTTTTTTCATTTAAATCCACATAAATTACACATTCGTATAAATTTTTATAACGAATTAAAATATTTCAACACAGACGGAGTAATTGGACTTATCTTTTTCTTAAGTTGGGATAATGATAAGCAAAGTCACCTCAAACTTGTTCCAAAACTCATATACTCGAATGTGTGTGCGTGGGGGGATATGCTGGGGTGTAACTTTGGTTTGATTCCCTTTCGTCTTATTTTAGGCCTTGCTATGTACTATTCTAGCAATGGAGTATTTTATAGTTTTGTGTTCACACTGTGCCCCACACACATTACTAGTTCTCAAGACAAATACGGTTGTTTGGGCATTATTCTTATTAGCTAAGTTGGTGTTATGCGTGACTTGCCCTTTGTCGTGTTCAAATAGCTAGTCTCAATAACTTAATAATATTTCATTTCAACTAGTCTCATATTTAGGAGAACATAATATTGATTCACACATTGATATAGGTGTAATCTGTTCATAACACATTTAGATGTTAATTCAATTCACATTTGATGAGAAATACCACTTGTTTGAAATATTACTGCTCTCTCTGATCTGATTGACTGTCTTATTTGATTAATTCAATCTTTATCTATTTATCTTCTTTAGCTATATTCGATCTAAAAATTAGTTTAGGGTTAGTTAAATAAATCATTGAACATTAAATGGGTTAAGAGATATTTGGGTTGTATTAGAGTCCTTAAGTTGAAACCTTAACTACACTTAGATACATTAAGAAAAAATGATAGAAAATCATCTAGATCTGGTCTTTAGGAAAATAACCATAAAATTCGAAATCGACAGAATCCTTAACGAAATATATGATTTTGACTAGAATTCACACTTAGGTGAAAAAATTGATAGAAATCGATCAAATTCGTATTTAGGTGAATAAAGTTCAGAAAATTCATAAAATAGGTGGATGAAATTTAGATTGACTATTAGATCCCGACTTAGTCTCACCAGAAGTCAACTACTCTTAAAACTGACAATGGAGATTATCCTAATTTTAGAACTATACATGGTCTAATCCCTCCAGGATGTAAGATCTAACGAGGGTCCTATAGGAAAATTTATTAGAAGGTTCGACCGTTAAGCGATTCGGTCAAAATATTGATATATTCTCTATTTTTTCCTAACTCGTTTTGTAGAGCACACAACTAGACAATACAATTCGAAAACCAAAACTATTTAATCAAGAAAACATTCAAAAATAGAGACGTATCTAATACGGGTGTGACAGGTGCTAGCAGGTGATGCGACCATCCCGCCACTTAACCAAACTCTTGAGTCAAGAACTTTGTCCAAAGATCAAACCTTATCTAACCCTTTCTAGTTGAGGACCAACTAGATGGCAACTTCTTAAGCCGTACCATCCGACGGTACACAACCCCTATGGTTTAAGCTCAGAACCCCGAAGCCGACATCCACAGAACTTGCGACTCCACTGGGGACCACTGAGGAGGGTTTAGCTTGAAGATTGGAGGTTTCCTAAGATTGTTTTTTTCTTCTTGGAGGTACATCTTACCCTCCTCATCAATTTTCTGAAATTCTATGTTATCTCTCCTTGCTATTACTCTGTCTGTGTGTTTTCCTTTTCTGCTCTACTTTTCTGTTACTATATTATTACTCTGCAGTATCATATGCACACCTGGCACACACTTGCACCAGCTTATGATGTTGAGTTCTTCCTCTGCCTTTGAATCTGCTTACAGACTGGGTCTCTGGTGTGACGAATGATGACGATATCGCTTGTATCCTTTTTTGCCTCGAACATCGGGTCTCTGTGTGCCTCACTTGTACCCTTTGTTACTTTAACAGTAAAGTTTCAAAAAAGAGACAATTCATCCCCTCTCTAATTTCGTAACAAGCTATATTGGGACTTTCAATTGGTATCAGAACGAGCCTTTCTAGGCCTAACAGCTCTTGTAAATGAACTGTACTATTTTAGTTTGCAAAGAAGTTACTAATATTAGCTTCAAGAATATCAGGTGCCAGCGAAGTCTTCATCTCATATGATGCTCATCTCGTTATGTTCAAGATCGCAAGTTCAATCATTGGAAGGCCAGAATGAGTGATGTTTCATTTTGACCAAGCTGATGAACGAATAAGAAAGACTGTCCATCCTTGAAGGGAGATTCATCCCTATGGTTCCTCTTTGGATCCAAATAATTAAGAAAAACTAGTTCCTAAAGAGGAAAAGGATTTCTTTGAGGAGGATAAGGAACTCATTCAAGTTAACAGACGTGTCTTATGGATTATTGTAAAATCCCTAGGCAGTGATATGCTTGAACTGGTTATACATTGCAAAACAGCAAAGGAGGCATGGGATGCCTTGATTATGAGAAATCATGGCACAGATGAAATCTGTGAGAATAAGCTGAATTTTGGGGAGTAGACTCCTGCACCAAGAGACTCTGAGCTTACCTGCTATAACTGCAATAACGTAGGGCACTTTACTGCTCAGGGTAGAAAACCTCCAAACAACCCTACTGCAAAGAAGAAACCAGAGCAACAACCTCAAAGAAAGCCTTTCAGAAAAGTAAAGGCTCTGCCTGTAAAAACATGGAGTGATACTAAGTCAGACGATGATGATGCAGCCTCAGGAGCCCCCTCCATATCTCAAAAGTCACTCATGTGCCTCATGGCTCAAAACAGTATTGAGGTATATGATCTTGACATTAATACCATCTCTATGGAAGAGATGAAAGAAATCATTCTCGAATTCACTGAGAAAACCAACAATTGAAATAGAAACTTCAAGGTTCTCATGGAGGAGAGAAATAGATTGAGAGATGAGCTTGCAGTAGCTAATGAAAGGACTACTTAAGTCGACAAGCTCGAACTCTATTCTCAAAGGATCCAAGAGGAACTTAAGTCTACCTCTGGACTTCTTGAAGTCACTGAAACTGAGGTGATCCACCTAAAAAGTGAGAATAAGGAATTCAAACTTTATATTGACAAGTGGAATAAAAGAACAAGACTTCAAAAAAATTCATTTTATTCAAGCCAAGAACTTTAGAGCTGGTTTGGGCTCTTACGGTAAGATTGAGACCTCTAAGGAGCCTCAACCCACCAAATCATCGTCTACCAGTAAGGTTGAGACTCTAAAAGGGTCTCAAAACCCAACCTTCATCCGATAAGGTGATGGGTAACCATAGTCTACCTAAAGACAAGAAGACAAAGAAGTCCCCTTTTACAATTCACTCAAAGCACCCTTGTGTAAAAGGACAGTAGAAGGGTTTTAACTCTGCTGCCCAAATAAAGACGAAGAGTACTGGAGAGATTAAGCAAAGAAGACCAAGTAGAAGAAAGAAACCTCAACTTTCCTCATAATCTCCCTCTTCTACTTGTGTATACTATCTTCCCATAGAAATATGGAATCAATCTGTGCCACACTTAAGTTTGTGGCCAACATTGATTCCATACCTACTGTACCATGAGAAAGTTGGTACTCTACTGCGCCACCAATGCAGTAGCGTGAACCCTACTACACCACTGAAAGTAGAAGAGTTCGCAAGCCTCAACACACAAAGTCAAAGATTATGTGTCACAAATATGGAAAGGAAGGTCTTAAAACCTATCACTGTACTGCCCTATCCAAGAAATCAACTTGGGTGTGGATGCCTAAGACTAATTAGATAGGATCAAATCTTGGGGTACCTATGATCTAATTGAAATATCTTACAGGAACATTGTAATCTAACATGGCATCTGGATAGTAGATGCTCAAGACATATGACTTGATGCAAGGCCTTACTGTCAAACTTCATAGAAGTAGATGGTCCCTAAGTAATTTTTGGTGATAGTAAGGCAGGTAACACTAAAGGCTATGTAACCCTTGGTACAGGTTCACCAGTCTTTAAGCATGTGGCCTATGTTAAAGGACTTGATCATAACCTATTGTCCATAAGTCAATTATGTGACAAGGGCTATGATGTGAACTTCACCAAAAGCCTGTGTGAAGTAAGGGATCTCAAATCGAATGAGATCAAGCTAATTGGGATAAGACATGGCAATGTTTACATTGTGGATTTCATGAAGTCTTCACCCTGCACCACTTGCGTCTACACAAATGAAAAAGAAAAGACGCCATGGCTCTGGCACAAGAGACTGACACATTTAAATTTAAAAAACCTTTCAGAACTTGCCTCTCAGGATTTAGTTAGAGGCTTGACAAAAGTTAAGTTTTGTAAGGACAAGCGATGGGCCTCTTGCCAACATGACAAGCAAACAAAGGGAAGCTTTAAAAGTATCAATTCTAATCAAACAGTAAGGGTGCTAGTATTGCTGCACATTGACCTTTTTGGTTCAGTAGAGATTGAAAGTCTAAGTAGGAAGAAATACGGATGAGTCATTGTAGATGATTACTCTAGGTACACATGAGTATTCTTTCTACACAAGAAAAGTGACACATGTAATGTGTTAACCAGGCATCGTAGGCAAATTTCAACCAAAAAGGGTCTACAAGTTGTGGTAATACGAAGTGATCATGAAACAAAGTTTGATCAATATGGTTTTGATCAGTATAATGACCATGAAATTAGTCATAACTTTTTTGCACCTAGAACCCCACAACTAAATAGGATTGCAAAATGGAAGAATAAGACTCTAATAGAAGCTGCTAGGACAATGCTGCATGATTTTAACTTAGGTAAATGTTATTGGCTCGAAGCAGTAAACACAACATGTTATGTTCTAAATAGATGCCTTATTGATAAACTGTACCACAAAACTCCTTATGAGGTTTATAAAGAAAAGACTCCATCCATAAGTTACTTTCATATCTTTGGTGTAAATGCTTTATTCATACAAATGATAAAGTGAACAATGAAAAGTTTGGGTCAAAAGTTGATGATGGAATCATTCTAGGTTACCTTCTGTGAGTAAGGTTCTTAGAATACTGAAGCTCAAAACTAATGTAATTGAGAAAACTATTCATACCTCTTTTGATGAGTCTGACCATGCAGACAAGTAGGATGACACTGTTAAAACTAATGTAGTGTATGTTGACAAGAGTGATGAATAGGACAAAAAAGAACAACATGCAGCAAAGGAAGCTGCAGAAGAGTCTCCACAAAGTGCAGAAGAGTTGCATGTAGAATAGCAAATTCTAACTGAGGATGATACAAGAAAGAGAAGATAATGGACAGAAGATCATCCAGCTGAGTACATGATAGGTGATATAAATGATCCAGTAAGGACTAAGAGCTAATGTAGCAGAATGCCTTTTTGCATGCTTTATTTCTGAAATTGAACTAAAGAAGATTGAAGAAGCCCTCAAAGATGGTAGTTGGATCAATGTCGTGCAAGAGGAACTCAATGAATTTAAGAGAAATGAGATATGGCATTTAATTCCTAGACCTAAGGATTACTCTGCTATATGGTGCAAGTGGGTATTTAGAAATAAAAGTAATGAAAATGGGACTAGAATTGGGAACAAGGGTAGAGTTGTTGCCAAGGGATACTCACAGAAGGAAGGTATCGATTTTGATGAAACCTTTGAAGAGGTATATGTAGAACAACAACCTGGCTTTGAGGATTATAAGTATCCAGAACACGTTTATAGGCTTGACAAGGCCCTTTATGGATTGAAACAAGCTCCAAGAGTTTGGTATGAAATCTTGTCAAGTTTCCTCATTGATCATGGCTTTAAGAGAGGAAAAGTAGACATAACTCTTTTTGTCAAGCATCACGAGGTTCATATTTTATTGGTCTAAACTTATGTTGATGTTATCATTTTGGGAGTACTGATGAGAAATTATGTGATAGATTTTTTAAGTTCATGACATCTAAGTTTTAGATGAGTCTCATGGGTAAACTCAAGTACTTCCTAGATCTTCAAATGCAGTAATGTGATAAAGGCACTTTCATAAAGCAATCTAAGTATCTTAGAAATATGATTAAGAAGTTTGATTTGGAAAATGCCTCCACATTGAACACACCAATGAGCTCAACTATTAAGATAGATAACGATGAATGTGGTAAATCATGTTTGACCTTCCATTATATTGGGAATCAACTAGTCATTATCGTTTTTAAATAACAGTGATTCCCTTCTTTCATATGTATGCCATTTGTCACCCAATGTGCTAGATTTCTCGCTCAATTTCATGGCTGACAGCTTTTTAAGCTCTGTTTCTCACGACAAGGTCATAGGATTAGCTTGGACGATATGGAAGTTCTAATGATAGATCTCATAAGATTGCTCAACATGCATTATTTTCTAGACTATATATTTGCCTCCGCACTAGAGACATTTTATTTGATTTGTTTTAGATAATTTATTTTCAAAACATTTTAGATGAGATTTCGATCTCTATACCTTTTGGATTTTCAGGTTTCTTCCATTGTTGATGTAACATTGAGGATTGGAACTGCTATTTAATTTAAGGTTTCTTATTTTTAAAGGCTTACGTGGACTTTGTGTTAAGTTTTGGTTAGTTCACATGATGGTCATGCCCCCTTGGGTTTGTGATGTGACAACTCACGCCGTACGTCGTATGAGTAGGTGATCGTGATGAGATGTAGAGATGAGATGATTCGATTTGGTGAAGACAAGTGACTAGTTGCTCTCCTTTATATAGAACTTGGGACCAGTTAATCGAGGAAGCAAATATCCATCAATCTTTGGGAACACTCTTTTTAGATAATGATCAAAAAAGCTGGAAACGTTCTGTTTAGAAGAATTTTCAAGAATTCAATATATATATATATATATATATATACATGTTAAGAGTGTATATTGTTTTGTCGCACAAGTAATATATTTTCATTTAGAAGAATATATTAAGAATTGACTTTTTTTTGAAAGATATGCGTTTTGGAATATTCTTGTGTCACTGAATTGAGAACTTTTTTAGAAGAGTTTCTAAAATATTGAACAATATATATTCGTTAGGAATATATATTTCACAAAAATACTTCATTAGGAAGTTTTGGACATTACAAAAAAAATAAAAAATAAAAATAATTTTTTTTTGGATTAGAAAAGGATATTTGTAGTTTGTAGATCAAATAATGTCTAATTAACATTGTCCGATGAGATTCCTTATAAAAACAAAACAAAATTTTGAGGTGATTAATTTGAGAAATCACATCCCATTGTTCAATGAAGGGCATTCTGTAGAAATAATTTGATGATTTAATTTGGATTAACTTTAGACAATACTTGATTAGGCATAATTCATCAACCTTACTCGTTGGAAGATTATAACCATTTTAGAATGGATGAGTTGATGGGAGAGATGATGAAGGTTGAGATGGCGAACGGGGAGTCAAGGATGGAGGGGATGAGTAAGATGGATGATGCGATGACGGGTTTCAATTTGGATGATAATACGGATGTGTTGGATTCTGATGAGGAGTTGAAGGTTGATGTGAGAAAGGATATGCAGCAGGTACAAAAGGAAGTGTAGAAGGCTGGTTTGAGAGTTGCGGAGAGGGATGAAGTGAATACTCCTGTGTTTTCTGTGGGTTCTATAACCAAGGTTGATAAGGAGTTGATGATTCGACACGGGGAACATAGGAAGTGTGTGAGCTGGGCTGATTCCGTAGAGAAGGAACAACTATCACATTCAGATGTGCTGAAGCGAGGGACTAGTGGTGAACATACTGGTAATAGATCGTTAATGAATGGTATAAAGCTGAAACATGTGGATCATGAGGAGGATGAGTTGTGCATTACTATGAAAGATGTTATAAGTGAAAGAACTTATTGGGACACTCTTTGATTAGCTATGTTCTAGGCAGTAGAGTGTCATATACTACTATAGAGGGTTATGTTAGTACTCAATGGAGAATGATATCTCGTCCTGGTATTCATCATGAAGCTAGATATTATATCTTCCGCTTTGCTGATAGTGATGATAAGATGAAAGTTATGAACAGTAGCTGCTTTTTTAATGCACGTCCTCTTGTTCTTAAGCCTTGGCAGCCTCATTTTTCATTCGTGGAGGATGATATGGACGTTATTCCAACTTGGGTACAACTGCTGGGGTTGGACCTGGAGTTTTGGAGCTGTCAAGCTCTTAGTAAGTTGGCTACCAAAGCGGGGAAGCCTATATGCACTGATCATCAAACAGTTATTAAAGGGAGGATCTCTTATCCTAGGATCTTGGTTGATGCTCACACTAAGGGTGAACAGGTGAAGGAGGTTAGGTTTCGTAGTCCAGAAGGGGAGCATTTGACTCAGAAAGTTCAGTATGAATGGCTGCCTAGGAGATGTTTGAGTGTAGTAAATGGGGCTATAACACGGATGATTGTTATGCCAAGTTGAATCTCAAGCAAAAATGGGTCCCTAAAAAAAAAAAGAGTTTACTTGTGCAAGTGACAGATCAGCCAATAGAAGAGCTAGTAGTGAAGGTGACTGCCCTTACTCAGAGTTAGAAGCAGGTGGATGCTCAGGAAACTGAGAGGCAGGTTAGTACGTTAAGTTCTAAAGGAAATACTCATGCTGGGAGTGGTTCCAGATTTGAGGTGTTAGCCTCAGCGAGTCATTGTTTGAAAAAAAACAGTTCAGTAGAAAGTGGAGCAGCAGATAGCGGAGGTTACAGTAGGTCCTCTAACTTGATTTGTCACATGAATATAGCTGCGTGGAATATAAGGGGCCTCAATAAGGCTGAGAAACATCTCGCTCTTAAGCACTTAGTTAGAGACTATAAAATAAATTTGTTTGGGATACTTGAAACTAGAGTAAAAGCTCAGAAGTTTAAGAGAGCGGTGAAAGCATGTTTCCCATCCTGGAATTTATCAATAACTATTATTATGCTACTAATGGTAGAATTTGGTGCTGTTGGAACAAGGGTATGTTTAAGGTGAAGTATGAGAGAGGTTTTGATCAATATATGCATTGTATTGTTTCTTCTTTGTAAGGAAAGTTTGATGTAGTGGTGACGTTTGTCTATGGATGGAATATGAAAATACAAAGAGAGGGCTTATGAAGAGACCTGCTAGACATTGCTCAGTCAAATAATGATGTACCTTTGTTGGTTCTAGGTGATTTCAATGCTTATATGACGTATGATGAGAAGATGGGACATGGTGATTTGTCTATTAATCCTTGCGATGATATGGCTCATACTGTGGTTGCTTGTGATTTGGAGGATGTTAAGGCTACAGGATGCTACCATACATGGTGTGATAATCAAGGTATGGATATTTGGATGAGCATTGAATTTGATAGGGTAATGACTAACAATGCGTGGGTGTTAAAATACCTATCTGAAGCTCAATTTTTAGAGCCGAATGTGTCTGATCACTCACCAATGATACTCAGATTGCTTCAACAGAAAATGGTGAAGGCTTCTTTCAAGTATCTGAATTCTTGGAGTACACATCCTTCATTTAAACATATGATTGATGAAGTCTAGAGGCTGGAGATTGATGGAACTTTTATGTTCCAATTATCTCAAAAGCTGAAACTGCTCAAACCTCGATTAAAGCTGTTGTATAAATGCTATTTTTCAGATATTGAGAAGAGAGTTAAGGAATAGAAGTAGACTCTGACATATGAGAAGATAACGGAGGAGTATTCTGAGATGAATAAGGAAGCTATGCTTAAAGTAAAGGGGGAGATGTGTGCAGTATTAAGAAGAGTACCTGAAGCAGATAGCCAAGGATTCATGGATTGTAATACTTCATACTTTTACAATTTTGTCAAGGTTGGAGGAAACCCTTACACATAAATAGTGTAGTGAATGAGGAAGGATGCAGGGTATATAATGATGAGTAGATCAAGCAGTGTTTCCTAAAGTATTATCAGTCTATCATGGGGTCTGAGAAGAAAACTTTTAGGGATATTTCAGAAGATATCATTGCTCATGGTATGGTGTTGATAGAGATACATAAGATAATGCTTATTCAAGAAGTAATATTGATAAGAAGAGCTTTATATAACATTGATAACTCAAAATCCCTTGCCCCTGATGGATATACTGCTGCATTCTTTAAGCATGGGTGGAGTATTGTGGGTGACTCTATAGTGGGAGCTATTTTGGACTTCTTTTAGAAAGGCGTAAAATTGAAGGTCATTAACACAACAGTCATTCATCTTGCAGCTAAGTGTCCTAACCCCTCACTTGCTAGTGAATATAGACCTATTGCATGTTGTAATGTAGTCTATAAGACTAACTCAAAGTTGCTATGTAATAGGCTTCAATAGGTCCTCCTTTATTTGGTTGATGAAGCACAAAGTGCTTTTTTCAAAGAAAGGCTCATGGTTGATAATATTTTATTTTGTCAAAATTTGATACATGGGTATGATACGAAGAATGTGAGCCCTCGATGTCTCATTAAAATAGACATACGAAAAGCCTACGATATGGTTAATTGGAGTTTCATTCATAATTTGCTAATTCACCTCGGCTTTCCTGATTTATTCAGGACTTAGTTGATGGAGTGTATCACCTCTGTTAGATATTCTATATGTCTCAATGACGAGCTGGCTAGTTTCTTTGAAGGAAAACAAGGGTTGAGGCAAGGAGACCCAATCTCCCCCTTCTTGTTTGTCTTGGTCATGGATTATCTTACACGAAGTCTGCAGAAGATGAGTAAAACCACTACATTCGACTTCCATTCGAAGTGCAAGAAGCTTGGTGTTATAAATCTGAGCTTTTCGGATGATTTGATGATTCTATGTAAGGCAGATAAGCTGTCTTTGAATGGTGTAAAGGAAGTGTTGGTGGCTTTTGCTGAGACAACTGGGCTTGACGTTAACCCAAGTAAGAGTCTTTTCCAGTGAAATACCTTGGAGTACCTTTGGTTGCTGATAGGTTGCATATAAAGCAATACAAAGGGCTTATAAAGAGGGTCATTGCTTGAATTAGAAGCTGGAATGCTTCCCAATTGTCCTATGATGAGAGATTACAACTAATCCGAGTTGTGCTGATGTCTATTCATATTTACTACTCTTAGGTGTTTCTCTTGTCTACAGCTGTCTTGGAAGAGATTAAAAGCCTATGCAAATCATTCTTGTAGATTGGAAACCCTATGAATAAGAAGCGAGCCATAGTTGCATGGGATATAATAGGTTATCCTAAAAGTCAGGGAGGGCTGGGCTTGAAGTACTTGTTAGCTTGGAATCAAGCTATGTTGTTCAAACAAGTTTGGACTATTTCAAAGACAAAGAAAGCATTGTGGATACGTTGGGTTAAAGCATATAATATAAAAACTCAGAGTACCTGGACTGCTCAGAGGAAGTTGAATTGGCCATGGGCATGGAATGCTATTTTAGATGTTCGAGACCTGATGATGGATAAGATGAATGTTGGGGATGTATACTCTTTCCAGATTGGCTATGATGCATTTAGAGGAAGAAGGGAGAAATGTAGATGGGCTGGCTTGGTATGGAACAAGGATACCCCACCAAGACAAGGTTTCTTGATGTGGCTAATGGCTTTACATAAGCTTAGAACAAAGAATATAGATTGTTACTATGGGGAGTTATAGATGATTATCAATGTGAGCTTTGTGGAAATGAGGTGGAAACCAAAGATCATTTATTCTTGGAGTGTGAGTATACAAAATAAGTGTGGAATGTTATTATTGTATACTTCCATATTAAGTCCAGAGCAAGAAGGTGGTTCAATGGATAGAATGGCTGATTAAAGTCAAAAGGGGTCAAACAAATAAGGCAAAGAGAAAAAGGTGAGGTGTTGCAGGTCTATGGTAAATCTGGTTTGAGAGGAATTATAGGATATTCCAGACATAAACCAGGACAAGTCATCTCCGTATCGTCCTCAGACTAATGGTATAGTAGAGACAACAAACAAGACTATTAAGTCAATATTGTCTAAAATGATTTAGGGTCATCGGAATTGGGCCAGCAAGCTGTCTTTTGCTCTCTGGGGTTATAGAACATCAATTAGCACTCCCACTCAGACTACGTCATATTCTCTTGTGTATGCTTGTGAATTGGAAGCAGTTTTGCCTTGTGAATTGGAATTACAGTCCATTAGGGTGCTTACAGAAGTAGGAGTACCTGAAACAAAATGGCTACAAGCAAGATACCATAAGCTTTGGTTGTTCGACGAGAAAAGGATGTTGGCATTACACAATGTTTAGTCTTACCAGCAATGTATAGCTCATGCCTTTAATCAGGGGTCAGAGATAGGGGGACTAAGAAGGGGGATTTAGTCCTTAAGGAGGTTAGAATTCCCGTACATGATCCTAGGGGCAAGTTCGTCCCGAAATGGTAAGGTCCTTATTTGGTTAAGGAGGTCATACCAGAGCGATGCTATTAAACTAATGGATGAAGGTGAGAACAAGCTTAGCAGTTAGACCAACCTTGATCGCCTCAAAAAATTCTATGCCAGAAACTCCACAAAAATAACGTTACTTTTTTCTACACAAAAGTAACTTGAACTATATTTGGCTTGATCCCATCCCGTGGGTATGTAGGCGGCCATCTGAGCACAGCCATTCTATCTTGTTTCAGCTCTTTATCCTAATGCTCGTCTCAAAATCTGTTTAAGTGGTTAAGTTGAAAACTCGCAAAGAACAACTTATGCATAAGGAAAGGGGGGGGGGGGGATGCTCAAAACAGAATCCCTGTTGACAGGGTAAAAAATGGGACCAGGCAGAAAACAAGGTTGAGAAAATAAAATAAAAAAGCTAAAAAAAAAAAAAAAAAAAAGCCTTGCTGGCCCAAGCAAAAAGTGAGACCATGCAAAAAAAAAAAAAAAAACAAGGGTGAGAAGGCCCATTAGGTCGAAAATTCCCTTTGGGACATCCTACGCAGAAATTAGGGAATGATTGATTTTATGACATTTGGTGTACAATGATTTTTATGCATTCTTGAAAAAATAGGAAATTTAGTTAATTTCTTGAAAGCTGGAATTTCAAAGTTACATAGACCAAACATAAAAGATGTCCTATTCTAATACAGTCCACAAATCAAAGGGCCAAACACAGCCTTATTCAAATAAGGGAAACAACAAATAGAAATGTCTAGGCACTATCTAGATTTTTTCTGAACGACTTGCTAAAGATATGTCGATTCTTCTCCACGTCATAGAAAACTGGCTCTTCCTTCACATTTATGTAGGGAGGCATAGTCTTGCTCATTATAGCAGCTCTCCGCTTTAGATAGTCCGCAGAAAGTTCTGGATCGAAGAGGTCAGGATCACTACCTAGTTTCAGACGAACGCTTGTGTCCCACTCACGGGCAACTTCGGCTATTTTAAATTTGAAAGGGTCTCAGTCTTTGAGCAGAACTTTTGCGAGAAATTGTCTTCACTTGAACATATTGCAACTATCTTATCACAAGGCAACATACTGAACGTCGATCTGGTTTCAGACGAACGCTTGTGTCCCACTCACTGACAACTTCGGCTATTTTAACTTCTAAAAGGGTTTCAGTCTTTCAGCAGAACTTTTTACGAGAAATTGCCTTCACTTGAACATATTGCAGGTGTCTCATCACTAGGCCAGAAAAATATGTCTCGGTAGAAATGAGACCACAAACTCGAACATTGATGTGGGTGTCTGACAAACCAATTGATTTGAGCACCATGCGTCTACCAAAGAAAACGCGAGCCTGCTCATATGCCTCACAAAGGCTTCCGATCCAATCGGCTTGTCTCGCCAATTGAGATAGATAGTACTTTTGCCAATCTCCTGTCAGCTGTTTCAGGAATCCAAACTTCTCTTGGAGCCGTAATTGCAATAGCCGTGGACTACCAAGCATGACTTGTCCATGATCCCCTCTTGCTGACATGGCCTTCGTCAGGCGCGTCAAGCCTGAATACGTCTCAGCTGCAATAACTCCGTCTAAGAACCCACCTCGAAGCATAGGATCAACAAGCGTCACCACTCTAGGGTTGATGCTGAAAGGAGATTCATAGAAGCAAAAAAATCCCAATAAACCTATTTGAAGCATAGAACAGCTTACTAAAGGGTCAGCATTTCTTCCAAAGGTGATCAAGGCCTCCATAGTATTACGTCTGTCCTAAATCATAAGTCTGCTTATATCCTCGTGGTTTGACAGCGGAGCCATTTGACAAAGCATTTCGAAATCATTGTCAATATTTGAAACAATCATTCAATTTTCAAAATTTCCCCTGCCAAGGAAAGCCTCAGACTCTTCAGGTAATGAGCAAAGCTGCTCATAACCTAAGCGAAAAACCTGAATTGAAGGATCCCAGAAGTGTATAGTCTCCAGGCGTGGCCATTTGAGCTCGTCTTTGCTCAAGAAAGACAATAGGTGAAGATCATGTAGGCTCTTGATCGTCATCTCCTTGGCTCATTCACAAAATACGCTTTAAATTATGGATATGCGTTCCTCATAGGTCTCCAAATTGATTTTGAAATTAGGAACATTAGGCATGAGCATTAAAAAAACGAAGTCAACGGTCCGAGGGCTGACTGGTCAACTGGTCAAATCCGTACACGAACTGTTCAATTGGTAATTGATTTATGTGATCAAGATTAGGTATTTGATTAATCAACATTAGGTTGAAATTATCAAAACAATGCGAAACTAAATCTTGCCCATAGAGAAAAGGTGTCACCATGCTTCTTCTTCTTAGGATTATAACGACTCCTGAAATTGTTGTCATCGCTCATGTCGTACGTCATTTGTAAAATGTGATGATGAGATGGTTTGGTGAAGACAAGTGGCTGCTTGCTCTCCTTTATATAGAACTTGTGACAAGTTAATCAAGGAAGTAAGAATCCAACATCTTTAATTTGCAAACACTCTTTTTTAGATAATGATCATAAAAGTTGAAAACGTTCTTTTTTAGAAGAATTTCTAAGAATTCAATAAATATATATTCGTTGGAATGTATACTTTTTGTCGCACAAGTAATATATTTTCGTTTAGGAGAATATGTTAAGAATTGGCTTCTTTGAAAGTTATGCGTTTGGGAATATTATTGTCTCACAAATTTGGAAATATCTTATTTTAGAAGGTTTTCTAAAATATTGAACAATAGGAATATATGTTTCACAAAAATAAAAGTTATAACATTACAAAAATGTTCTTTTAAAAAGAAAAGGATATTTTTAAATTGTTGATCAAATTATATCTATTTAACATTATCCGATGTGATTTAATTTTAGAAATTGCATCCCATCAATTTGATCATTTTAATTTGGATTCCTTTGGACAATACTCACATTTTCTTCCACCTCACACGTAGGAGAGTTTAGAACATCGGTAAGCTGGGGCTACAGTCAATTGGCTGCAACGAAACCATATGTTTTATTTTTTATACTGTAAGTTGAAAAATACATATAATAAGTTGATTAATGTATACAAATCAATTTTAGTGTATTTATAAGTAAAACTTGACAATATACTTTCAATAAGTTATAAATTTTTTAACTTATAATATAAAAAATGAAACCTACAGTTTCACTACAGCCACTTATTTCCGTTAGAACATTTGACCCATTTAATTGTTAGGCTCAACCCTTTGAAATGGCCCAAATGCAAATATATAAAAAAAAAAAAACACAAAGATAAAAAAAAAATAGAAGGGGAAATAAAATCTTCTAAAAGCTCTAAAATTCCTTCTTTCTTCCAGCAGCTTGGCTTCATCAGCTCGAGGATGCGCTGACTGTCACTGCAATGTTGTCTTCTCCTCCAAGCAAACGGTTGGACGGGCTACTATCCATTCGATTCCTGACCCCAGATCTCCATGTTATCTTATTTAAAAGAATCCTCTTTCCTTTCCCGAGTCATCCCAACAACTATATAAACCCTCCCCTTTCATCACTTTTATTCACTTCTCTACATCGAGAATAACGAGTACTATCTCGAGCCTTCCCCCTCCGCTCATCTCGAGAGCAATTCGCAAACCCACTCCGACGAGTTTCATCTCGAGCTCCTCGCCCACTATTAGCCTCATCGACGCAATCGACATTGGAGCCTCGAAATTGTTGGCGTTGAAACTCGATCCTTTTGCTATGGTTCTCCACGGTGTTGTTCGGACGAAGGAGTTTTTTGCAAGATTGGTGAGTGCGTTTGCTTCCATGCTGTACACAAAGTCGAATTCTAAACCCTTACGTTTTTCCTATGTTTGAATGTGTAATATCCCTGAAATTTTATAACTTAATTAACAAGATTTAACTATGATTGGGTTATGGATTTATGTTTAGCTAAAACATAATTTAGGAAATCCAATCAAATAATATCTAGGTTGATTATAAGCTAAATATATTTTTCAAGATTTCAAATTTTTGAGATAAAAACAAATATAACATACTATAACCATTAATAAAATCTTCTTAACTATTTATCCTATAAATACAACTAGATTTACAATCAATTGGCACCACAATTCAGATACATATCATAAGCTAAATTCACCTTTTCTCTTGTCTTCGTGTACGTGGATTCACAAACACCTTGTCGACCCACATCACTACTACCGAGCCAGATTCCGGCAGTCCTCGACCCCGACGACCTCTTCCCGACCACAGCCGACCACCCTTGACGTCGGAGACGACACCCTGGTGTCGAAAACCATCAAACCGGTCGGACTTCGACCTTCCATGAACGGCGACGAACGGATCTTGGCCGGACACCCTCGAATCTCTTGACCTCGATCAACATCCGGCATGCCCCGACCCTCGTCGATGCTTTCAGACGTCGGAAAACACCAGGATCGACAGGAATTCGGTGAACCAAGGCCGGGTTCTACCATCCTCGTCCGACGACAACACACCTTGCATACACCCGCACCTTCCCCGATTACCATGCCGGAGTTTCCGCGACGACCATCGCCGCGAGTCCGGCCTCCGTTTCCCTCATCGAAGCCCTCACCTACACGTATCGTTATCTTAAATTAAATGTTTGTGCGTATGTGACTTGAATCGTGTGACTATTTGATCATATATCTTACATCTTAAATCAAATAATAATAATCTTATTATTTTTGTCTGTGAATATTTAATATGCATGCTAAAAAGAGTAACGATGCAATCTATAGAATATTTATAGATTATAATAAATATTCTTGAATATCGTTTGTTCTTGTTGTTTGACGTCATGTATGCGAATATTTATTATTTTTATAACGAACTATCAAATCATGAAAATATTAGAGAACGTTATAAAATTATCTGACCTGAATAACATGTGAGGAATTATTTTCTGATAACCCCGAACATAATTAAATATAACGTTTACTTGAAAACATGAAACGTCATGATAGTCATCTGCTACACATGGAATTAATAGGATTAATATCATGAGACATGTCTGAAAATCCTGATAGTCATCATCTATATATGAAATTAGTGTAATTAGTTTCATGTTACTTGTCTGAGAATCCCGAATCCTATTATGAAGCAATTTCTGTAATTATTAATGAGTGGGAGGGTTACGGTTTAGATGACTAATTAGAGAGGGTTTAATTACCCCTTTATCCCGCGCAACGGCATTATGAGTTGACCGTATTTGGTTAGAATTAATCGTACTGAGTCCATTGCAGAGACCATTAAGCTTGTTTAATTGTTCCTAATACGATCATACTAGATAACTATATTAATTTTCTTATGTAACTCCTCACATGTCATCAACTGAAAGACACGTGAATTGACATGATATGGCATGCAATACATAAAAAGTCTTGAAATCTTTAATAATGATTAAGGGCTTATAAAATTAGATTAAACCTGACCGACAAGAATTATTATCTTGTATATATATATTTATATGTATATATATTCATGTTTGGCGTATGGTTGCTGAGTGTTGTTTGTATGACATTCTGTTTGTGTATAGAAAATGTATGATATAATAAGCATACCGAACCCATGAAATGGACATATAGCTTGTGTTACTGGGCTTTCAAACTCACGATTACGTGCTTGTTTTAGGTAATAAAAAGATGTGAGATGGATTCGTTTCACAGAGCAACGTCGAATAATTAGCTTAATTTAACATTTAATTTCATTTCATGAACGATTTAATTTCTTTTTTCTTGTAATAAAGGTTAGGGAATTGATAAATTCAACACCAAATTCGCTGTATCCAAGACAAGTTATGAGATAGGGATAGCTTTGTCCAAAATAATAATGTGAAGGAAATGCCTTGGAGATATCAAATTTTGCCTTGGACACAACAATGTCCTAAAGGTTAATGTAAGTTTGGATTATATCATGATTAATTTTTTATGTTTCTGATACCTAAATCCCTTGTAATCTCGTTGCCTTGTTTCGAGAAGTGTTCGAAGCGACGATAACGTCACGTGTTAAGTAGGTATTGGATAGATAATCTCGGGACGTTACATAATCTGCCGCTACGCTCCTCTGTTTGAATAGTGTTATATTGTGTTTGTAGTTTGGATGTGAAAAAGAAAAATTCTCCTGATCCTTGCATGGCTAGACACCCATCATTATTTTTTGACGTCCATTTTTTTCTTTTAATGTCAAAACAGAGCTCGTTTTCCCAGAAAACGAGTTCACCATTACGTAAGAAATCGCTCCTTGGGGGAAGCGATTTTTGTTTTACATGAATCGCCTCCTAAGGAAGCGAGTTCTCCTTACGTGGAAAAAAAAAAAATCACAAAATTGATTAGAACTCGTTTTCTGGGACATCGATTTTTTCACTAAAATGAAACTCGCTTCCTGGAGAAACGACTTCTTCTTCGACGTTGATAAAAAAAATTAAATGTCGTATAAGTGCTCCCCTAAACACCTAGGCCTTAATATATATTATGGCTTCTCTTTCTCTTAGGTTCGGATAAGTCACTTGTTCCAATACTCGTATATTCGTATGCGTGTACGCCTGGAGGTATATGGACGAGCTAATTTATGGGGTTCGCTTTCAAAAATTGTTTAGAGTTTTCCACATTTCCCTACACAATTCTATACTTTTTTAGAGTTGGTTAGAATGCTCTAAACTTCTCTCGACAACTCTATATTTCTCTATTTAGGAGTCATTCTAGAGAACTCTATGTAAATATCTTGGAAGAAGAGTCTAGAGGACTTTTGTACATTCTTATGAGGAGAAGCGTATGGAAGAGTCTAGATGCCAAGTCTAGAACTCTCCAAGGACTTGTATATATAGGGGTGAGGCCTTTTGGCCAAACCATCCCAAGACATCCCATTCTTGTAAACTCTCAAAGGTTTGTAACCCCTCAAGTGTTCTCAATACAAGCTTATTTTCAAGTCCAAACTCTCTTCCGTTCTCAAACATCACTTTTGGGTGACGAGTAGGCTGAGCTCAAGCGAAGAAGTGAGTAGTTTGAGTGCCGCACGGGTAGCGAAAATCTATCCCCGTGACAAGTGGTATCAGAGCCTTGGTTCGAGAGATGGCGGATCCAAGCATTATTGAGCATGGGATTCCCGAGGAGGTGAACACCGCGAATGTAACCACGCGCAAAGGAAGAGAAAAGTCGAAAGATGTTCAAGCGGCCATGGAGTCACGACTCTCGCGGGTGGAAGAGTTCGTGACTAAGATGGAGGATCGGTTGGAGGAAGATGTGCCTAGCAACGATATTATCGAGGCTCGGGAGGAATGTCTCAGGGGTGTGTTGCAAGGTACTCTCAACTCATACTTGGACACTCTTCGCAAGGAGTTTCGAGAGTAAATGGAGGAGGTACATGCGGTGATGACCACTCTCCAAGAGGATATGAGGGTCTTGAGGGAAGAAAAATCGCTATGCAAGGCGGCCATAGCGAATGGTGGAGCAAGCTTTGGGAAGATGGCGCGGTTCGAGCCCCCTAACCAAAGTCGTTTATCGAGAAACGAGATGCTAAGGAAGTCGACACCTTCTTCTTCAACGTGGAGCGATACTTTGATCTCTTAGGCATAAAACAAGAAGAGGAAAAGATCAAGACTGCATCTATGTTCCTCTCGGACACGACGACTATGAGGTGGCGTCGTCGTTACAGTGACGTTCAAGCGGGAACGTTCACCATAAAGAAGTGGGATGACTTTAAAATGGATCTCAAACTCCACTTCTATCCGGAGAATGCCCAACATAAAGCCAAGAGACAACTGCGAAAGTTGAGGTAAATGGGCACGATTCGGGAATATGTGAAGGATTTCACGGAGTTGCTCTTCCAAATCAACGACATGTCCGAGGAAGACAAACTCATCTACTTCGAGGATGGACTTCAATCGTGGGCACAACAAGAGTTATAATGACGTGGTGTCCAAACTCTTACGGCGGCCATGACGACGACGGAGTCCTGCATCGAATTCAAGAGGAGCGAGTCTCCAAGGGGTAGGGAGTCGAAGAGTGACTCCGAGAAAGGTGGAGGAGAGAGCCACGAAGGGATCAAGCCGACTTCGATTATCGTTAGCAAGAGTAACTCGAAGAAAGAAGAGCAAAGAGGGTGGAAAAAGAGCACATACAAGGGCGCGGTGAAGTCCAAGGGTGAGGTAAAGTGCTTCTTATGCGATGCCCCTCACTTAATTCGGGAGTGCCCGAAGAAGAACGCTCTCACGGCTATGGTTGCTCGGGCGGAAGAGAAACCCGTACAAGAGATGTGATCTTTGAGGATCCTCAAGGCAATGAAGACTACGGAGGAGAAGTCTTTATCGAGGATCCTTAACGTGATGAAGACCACAGAGGAGAAGTCTTCGTCGAAAGGGTTGATGTACGTCGATGCGGCGATCGGATCGTACACAACTCATGTCTTGGTTGACACCGGGGCAACTCACAGCCTTGTCTCGCGAGGAAAGGTAAAGCGACTTGGACTTCGAGTCGACAAAGGGCAAGGCATGCTCAAGGCGGTGAACTCGAAGGCCGAACCAATCGATGGCGTGGCCCGTGGAGTGTGGCTTCGCATTGGCGGTTAGAAGGGATCGGTGGATCTCACGGTCTTTCTCATGGACGACTATCCTTTGGTACTTGGAATCAACTTCATCGAGGGTGTGAAGGCGATACCAATCTCTTTCGCTAATGTCTTACACATAGTGAAAGACGATGGAGTTTGCGTGGTTCCAATGATACGACGAGCGAAGAAGGCTCAAATAAAGATGGTCGCAACCATGCAAGTCTCTAAGAGGATCAAAAGTGAGGACCCTACTCACTTGAAAGGAGGTAAGATCTCTCACATGGCAAAGGAGGTGCCAAAGAAGATCTCACAAGTCTTACCGAAGGAACACGAGAAGGAACTCCCACCAAGACGACAAGATGGGTGATCGAAGGGTTCTCGCGATGACTCAGGAAAAAGATCGAGTCATGCAAGTGCGTCGCGACGAGGACGTCCGCGACATAGGTCGAGGAGTATGTCACGGACGAGCTAATTCATGGGATTCGCTTTGAAGAATTGTCTAGAGTTCTCCACATTCCTCTAAATAATTATATACTTTTCTAAAGTTGGCTAGAATGTTCTAGACTTCTCTAGTTAGAAGTCATTCTAGAGAGCTCTATGTAAATATCTTGGAAGAAGAGTCTAGAGGACCCTTGTACATTCTTAGGAGGAGAAGGGTATGGAAGAGTCTAGATGCCAAGTGTAGAACTCTCCAAGGACTTGTATATATAGGGATGAGGCCTTTTGGCCAAACCATCCCATCACATCCCAAGACATCCCATTCTTGTAAACTCTCAAAGGTTTGTAAGCCCTCAAGTGCTCTCAATACAAGCTTGTTTCCAACTCCAAACTCTCTTGCATTCTCAAACATTACCTTTGGGTGACGAGTAGGCTGAGCTCAAGCGAAGGAGTGAGTAGTTTGAGTGCCGTACGGATAGCGAAAATCTATCCCCGTGACATGATGCTCGGGTGTAAATTTGGTTTGATTCCTTTTGTCTTATGCTAGGCCACTTGCTATGTACTATTCTAATTATGGAGTAGTATTACATAGCTTTGCGTTCATATTATACCCCCACACATATTACCTGTATTTCTTAAGACAAATATGGTTGGTTGGACATTAACATATATTCTTAATTCGAAATATCATTCTATGATATCTTATATTATGAGATGTCGTGATATGTTATGATATATCATCCTATATTAATATTATACATATCAATCAATTTTAAGAAAGGCGAATAAATATCATTAAACTACCTCAAATCAATTCAAAACGCAAAAATCTATCAAAAAAGAGTTTTAAGATGACCTTGAAACACTAAGAAACACATGAAACAGGTTAAGAATATCATAAAAATAACTCAAATCTCTTCAAAATAATCAAAAACAAATGACCATTGAGTGGATAGAAAGATGCACAATTCATTCTGTGATAAAAATATCTTGGCTCTTACGTGAAAATGTTTTTATAATAAAATTAAATGAAAAAATGTCATAGATTGTATATATATTTATAGACTCTAATAAATATTCTCGGTAAACATAATAATTTGAAAAAAGAAGAATCTATGATGATATATACGTAACTAACAAAATCTTGACATTATCAACATTAATAGTCTTATAAACGATCAATTTATGAATAATTTGTCACTTATAAGATTAAGACATTCTCCACGCGTGGATGACACATTAGTTACTCTTATTGTTAGCTAAGTTGGTGTTATACGTGACTTGCCCTTTGTTGTGTTTAAATTGCTCGTCTCAATAGCTTAATAATATTCCGCTTCAACTAGTCTCATATTTTGGAGAACATAATATTGATTCATAGATTGATATAGGTGTAATCAGTTCGCATATTTAGATGTTAATTCAATTCACATTTTGTAATGTCCCGATTTTTAAGTTCTTTTCTGAAAACCCTTGTGGCATTACTGCCGCTAGGGTCCCACAAACCCTAACCATGCAATTCAACTTAACTCGATTTAGAATAAATGCAAATGGAAATACACTTAAAGCATTATCAAACTAGATCCACAAGTTTACTTATTTATTACATATTAAAGCAGTAGAAACTTAGAAATGTTGTCCCAAGCGTTAATATTACAAACATGATCATAGCTTAATCAAAATCCGTCCTCAAGTTTTGCACCTGAAAAGATGGAAATCAAGAAAAAGAAGAAAAGTAACGCCGTGAACTATACGACCTCAGTAACGTGCCCTCCCCCTTTTCAGGGGAAGCACAAAAAAAAAAAAAAAAAAAAAAAAAGAAGAGAAAACAATCTATCCTGAGACCACAACAAAATCAATCATGCAATTAACTTTCATAACAGACCACAAATACCCTCTTGTTAACATAGTGACCTTGGCCAAACATGTAAATCCATAGCTTTTTCTAGAAACTTAAAGTCTGGGATCACTCGAAACAGGGGATCAACCTGTAACGACGTCCAAGGGTCTCCTGCAGCGAGATACCCCACAACTTGACAACCTCACAGGGTTGTCTACGCGTATAAGATGATTAGTCGCAACTACTCATCCTTGTACAGTTTAAACTGACATCTTCTCCAAGTCACAGTGTAACAACTTAGTAGGATTAACAAACTCGGAGTTTAACCTCACCTCTCATGAATTCATTCATATTTTGCATGTTCATCTTTAAAATGACATCATTTATAGGATTATGTGTTAACCCTAACCTTTTGTTCATTATCGTGTGCCAAACCTTGTAAACCTAGCACTTGTTATCACATTCATATATCGTACTGGGTTAACGGAGAAAAAGCTACCCAAACCCTTACATTAGGACTATCAGGGTTAGGTTATTATGAACTGCGATAAGGTATAGGTGCTACCATACAATCATACAATAACACGAAAATGCAAACATAACACAGCACAACATCACACAACGTACATGGCAAAACTTCCCATCACGCGTTAATGTACAACTAGTATATTAACATGTATTGTCATTCAAACCGGAAATCTAAACGTTACCTTCTTATTGTAATTTCCTCACACGCACGCTCAACTTGTTCTTTACGTCTCAACGGATGGAATCTTCAAATCCTATATCATGGTATGATTCACATATTGGTACATTTGTTTGTTCGCGTTACGGTGTTAAACATGTTTATTCATACTTCGTGCAAAACCATTAGTGCTAATTGTGAGTGTTTTGAGTCATTTTGGGATCAAAATGATCATTCTCGATCCAAAAGGTTCTAAGATGACATCCCGACCTCTAAGTCGGATATCCCGACCTCTGGAACGGGTGTCTCGGTGTCTAGAATGAACATTCTTGCCTTTGAAGTAAGTTTCTCGACCTTTGAAACGAGTATCCTAGATTCTGTCCATCTTAATCTTTCATCGTATTTAAATCTATAACTTATTGTATACAACTTTAAAAATTATTCCATAAAATTCAACAGAAACTACACTTTATGATCTTTCCAATGACATAAAGTTTCCATCATAACACCTTACCAATAATAGCAGTTAATTAGTTCAAGTTTATGTTTCCTGCTAGTTCAGGCAGTTTGACTTACTTCATTAATTAGCTCATAACTCTCTGCATACAACTTTAAATAATTATGGGTAAACTGTTTTGGAAACTAGACTTCCATACCTTTTCTTTGATATAAGGTTTGTCTTTTAAAACTTCCTATATACTTTTGTATAAAGCAACAAATTCATTTATGTAACCAGTTTTTACAGATTAACATATCCGTACGTTTTGATTTATAACTTAAGATTCTCATCTCCGAATCATGATTTATTAATTTTTATAGAAACTAAGCATATGAGAATTCAATATATATTAATATCATGATTTATTAAAAAGTGTATAATTTTCCATAAAATCTCTAACCAAAAAGATTACTTTCTCTCAATGGTGGTAAAAATGTCCCGAAACTTCAATAATTTTTTCAGATTTTCTGGCCTGAATTCAAACACGCATAACTTCCTCGTTTCTTAACCAAATTGGGTGATTCTTGATTCATTGAAAACTTCAGGAAGTCCTCCACAACTTTGTTTCAAGACTCATTTGCTGAATCAGGCTCTAACTAGAGTTAAAACGCGTTCTAATGTCGAATGTCAAACCTGTCTAGAAACTGGTATGGTTGGTTTGCTAATTTTTCATGTTTTACCCAATCAATTCAATCCCAAATGATCTAAAACTTCATAAACATAGCATTTATTTAGTTCTTGTCATGTTTGTTTATTTTTAGGCTTGTTTGATACATAAAATCATAGGTTTTCGGGTCTCACGAGCATAACTCGTCTTTTAGCTCATAAACGCATTTCAACCATCCGTGGCTTGTTTTCCCAACCGTTTCTTTTGTTATTAGCTATAAATGGACTGTATGAGACTAAGTTATGAGAGTCTCAGCACTTGTCCTTTTGTTAAAATGGTTTTGAGCCGGATTTGACTTGGTATGGGTAGCTTGGTTCCACTCCTTTGAACGGGACGTACTTGTGCCGCTTCCTTCCTTCTTCCTATCGTGTTTTTCTTGCTATCCAAGCTGACTTTCCCCTTCTTGTCAAGCTGTTCCATAACCTCGGTTGTTGGTTTGCAAAGCGATATGGCAAGGGAAGAAGGAAAGCATAAGGAGAGGATTTGCATGAAAGTGGGATTTAGCTAGTGGAGATCTTTGGTGAAGTTGGTGTGGTGCATGGTGGCTAGATCAGGGAAAGAGGAGTGGAGATGGTAGGAGAAGTGGTGGGGAGAAAAGAAGGGAAATGAGTTTAGTGGGTTGTTTTTTTTTGAAAAAAAAAAACACATCTCCGTTCCGTTTAATCGTAAGACCAGTTAATCACACGTCTTCCACAGTCTTCGCTCAAACTTTATCACCACGCTCGAAAAATCATGTTATTAATTAACATATAATTTTTCAAATTTTTCC
>JAOVYX010015070.1:0-29379 GCA_035668315.1 Drosera spatulata | reverse complement strand
CCCCCACTTAAGCAGCCGAGGCAAACAGGAAAAAAAGAGATCCAGAGAACATTGTCAAAGGACAGAACTTCATCAGAAAGGCGCAGACGAGACTACGAAGCAGACTACTTTAAGAAGCGCAGCAAAGAAGATAAAGGCCACAGGGAGCAAAGAGGTCATAGGTTGAACACTTGTAACCCCCTGTAACTTTTCTTTCCAATTTTTGGTGTAATAACTTTTCTATTAATCAACAATGTATTTTGAAATGGTAAAACTTGCTATCTTAAAACTTAAAGTTTTGTTATCATCAATTTAGAAGGAGATTGTTAGGAATGTGCAATCCCTCCAATGTATACAAATTGATGAATAAAACTTTAGAGTAGGACATGTTTGTACTTAGTTGTTTAGGTTGAGAACTAGGTTAGTGAGTTACCGTTTAGGAAAACATACAGCAGAGCAACAGACCACAGTTAGAGTACCAATGTGAGACACCTGGATGCAGACTACTACATAAGGTTCTGGACAAACAACTGGGACAAATATGGACAACAAAAGACCATAAATTCTTTAGGATCTTGGATCGAAGTCTCAGGATCAAGTCACTCCACAATGCAGTAAATTGGGTGCAGCTAGGCTGCCTTATAGTAGAGGTTATAGCGCAGCAGACTGGAAGTGTAGCAGACTGATTGGTGAATGGAGTGGGATCCGAGTAACGGTCACATCGAATATTTGAGGTTCAAAAATCTATATGAGGTTTGTGAGAAGGCCTATCAGCATCACTGAGGATTCGTATAGGGGACAAACAGCCTGCTGTTAACATCAGAACAGTACAGTCACGGGTTCTAATTCTCCTGATCCTATAAAAGAGCATTGATCAAGCTCAGAGAAGGTTGACGACGATTGTGGATTTCATTTACAAGCAAAAAAAATATCTCAAGTGTTGTGCAATCGTTCTCGAGAGTTATGAAGAAAGATATGAGGAAAGGGGTTCACTAATCTGCACCAAGAACAGTATCTATAGCAGAGCTTATGAAAAGATCTATACAACGATCTAGGTTCTAACTTTAGCAAGTATTGTACTTGTAAGAAGCAGATAGGAAATGCTAGATGACAGAAAAATCTCTTATAAGCCATAAACAAGAAGGTAGTGAACTCATCTCTTGGTCAGACCACATTGGTTGCCAAGGGAAGACTAGACTAAGCCGGAGTTGATCATTTGATAATAATTTTCTGAACCAGTATAAAAACTTTGTGTCCTTACTACTTTTCATTCTATACTTAGAACTTTTAGAAAACAATTGAGGATACACAAGAGACAATCTTTCTATACTATTATCTCTATTGTAGACTCATTCCGTAAGTTCTCAGAAGGTTAAGCTCATACGAGCCAAGACCCGGCTGCACTGAACATTGAAAAAATTTTGATTAGTCTATTCATCCCCCTCTAGGCTATTCGTTGTAAACTCTGTGATTTACACATCCCTAAACCCTCCTATGTTTTGATCTTATCTTCTTTTTCCACATAAATATTCATATTTAGTAAGGTGTGTATCTAGCTTACCATTATTTTTTATTTTATTTTTGAAAGGGTTTTTTTAAGCTTACCATGATTTATTGACAAGTAAATCGATTCATTTGAAGGCTAAATAGGAAAACTGGTCCTTAAGGATGTATTGTTACATAACATTATCTTAATCCTTAGTAAAATCCCTTATAAGAAATATTCTTTATAAAATCCATAACATGCTCAAAAGATCAATATTTAGAAGAAACAATCAAGAAAGAAATCCCATCAACTTTATTTAAAAAAAAAAAAAAAAAAAGAAAGGAAAAGAAAGCCTATCAATAATTTAAATACATGCAAATTTAGATTGCATAACTCCTATTTATTTCTTTTAATTTGAAAGTCATAGAATTAGAATTACAAGTAATTCAATGATTTTATCATAATAAAAATATCAGATCAGAGTAATTATTTTATCCCAATTATAAAGAATCTTTAAAAGAGTTTTAACTTGTTTTTTCCTAGAAATTGGACAAGGTTTAAAGGTGTTTTTGAGTTTTTTAAAAGGTATAATTGTTTATTTTCTTTTATGTCTTTTATTTGATAGAAAATACCGCTCAATTGTTATAGTATTCGGTTGATCTACATAGAAGGATAATGGTAAGGTACAAAAAGTATAGTTACCAGGACCGGACCTCGACCCAGCGAGATTTGGGTCAATGGGTCACTGATTCGATCGGTTGAACAATGGTTAAACAGTTTTATAATATTTATTGAGTAGTATTTATGTCACGATATGAGCATATTTCAATCTTAACTTTTATAAATTTCCTATGCGTTTGAGTCTATTTATGTTTATTTTTCATTGTTTTGCAAGGTTGTTGAATAAAGAAGTTTTGAGCAGAAATTCAAGAAAAAGTACAATAGAGCTTTGAAGCCATGGTCTATTAGCATGGAATCTTAGTTTTGATTGACAGCAAATTTGAAGATTTTTCATCGAGAGTTAAAACCATGGTTTGATGATGTTGAGATCATGGTTTTGAATTAAATTTCAGAAAAAAAAGGATAGTCAGCCCCAAAAATGGGAGACACGTCATCACATTGGAGAGTTCACGCACGAGAGAAAGAAAGAGATGGCGCGGAGGTTTCATCTGAAAAATTCAACCCGTCGTCGGATTTCGTCACAGGGTTCTTCCTTATCTTCCATCTTCATGTTTTCACTATTTCTTGTGGTGTTTCTTGATTTAATCATGAACTAATTTCATTTTTTAGGGCTACGATGTAGCCGGATTCGTAACAGATTCAATCTTTGTTGTTGATGCTAGACCTTTGATTTATTTTAATGGTCGAGAATTCAATTTCGTTCTGAATGCTTTCAATTGATTGGCCACCTTTTGAGTGAGTCATGGATTCTAATTATTTCAGGAGGAAAATTAGGGTTTATGCCATAGAATTGAATATCATAGGTTGAATGCATAACAAGGATGTTGTATGCGTGAGCTGTGTAGTCGTTACATGAGAAGCCATCCATCGTAATAATTTCTTATAAGTTCAATGCACATAGGGATATGATGTATTAGCATTTAAGAAAATTTTCTATCGATCTCGGGGGGACTTTAGGATAATTCATCAACTTTATAATTCATTAATTCTAACTAGATGCAAAGAATTGAATCTGGAGCTAATACGGTGAAATCGAACGTCTTAAACCTTTAATATTATCGAAACCCATCATCTTAGTTGTTAGCAATTTATTTCATCATTCTAGTTTAGTTTAGCTCAAAAATTTATCATTGATAGTTTTTTCTCATTCACTTTAAGTAAAATACCAATTTCATTTGTAATTATAGTCTCTATGGGACGATACTCTATTCACTACTATATTACTTATTAACGATTGCGTACACTTGCGTATATATTTTTCGTGATAATATTTTTAAAATTTTAATAACATATACTTCAGTTCGACATTAATAGATATACACACTTTAACTATTAATCAACTTTTTAGAAAACCAAGAAAGCCAATAAAAAATATCACGAAATCCCCCGCTCTTGGGGATGCCCGCAACGACAAGAAGATGTGCTAGGGCCTACCTGGCCTTAACAGCAACAAGACCTTTAGCTCGAGAAGCAAACTAATTTGCGTCAAAGATGTGCTTTTGGAATTTGAGTTCCGATCAAATAGTACCACAAGGACCAACGAGGATGAAGGAGGAGAAGGAGAAGGAGTAGGAGCTAGCCTTTCATTGAAGTAGAGGTTTGGAACAAAATGATTCAAAAAGAGACAATGAGAGTAAGCCAAGAGTTATGAGCACTTAGACAATTCAATTTGAGTACAGGGAATTGATTTACATTTAATAGATATACACATTTACTTATCTTATACATGTGTTTCTTTCAAAAAATAACCTTATAAATATGTGAATTCTATTAATTAAATAAAAAATTATGGTTTTAATAATTTATTTTTTGATGAATTATCTAAACAAACAAAAACTTGAAAAAGATACCAAAAAGATACACAAGCATTCAAAATTTCAAAAATATACAATTCATCCATCTCATTAAAATCACTAATTCCATTCTCATCTCCACTCCAACCCCTACCATCACCCAACACCGTTAAAATATTGGTCGAAATCCAGCTATCGTCGTTGGAATCAATGTCAGAATCCGACCACCGCAGTCGGAATCTTCGTCTAAATCCAGCCAAGTCGTCGAAATCTTCGCCGGAATCCTACTACGTCGCTAGAATCTTCGCCGAAATATGAAACAAAGAGTCTGAATTAAATGAAAATAGAGTGCATGAACAAAAATGAAAAATATTGTGCATAAAATCAAAATAGAGCGCATGAAAAAAAACATGAAATAGAACGATAATACAGAAAATAAAACAGCGCGACAATACAAAAAAATAGGGATGAAAACAAAGCACATGAACAAAAATGAAACAGAGCGACAATATAAAAAAAGAGAACGGCAGTACAAAAAAAATAGAGCTACAGTACAAGACCAAAAGCAGAGCGTCTTAATAAAAAAAACAGAGCGTCTTAAGAAAAAACAGAGCGTCCTAAGAAACAAACCAAAATTAACCAAATTCTCATTTTTTTTTCTTTATACAAACCCAAACCCAAATAGAACGCATGAATAAAAATGAAACAGATCGTCTGTATAATATCGAAACAGACTGTATAAAGATAACTGAAACAGAGCAACAATACAAAAAAAATAAAAATTGAGCGAAAATACAAAAAAAAAATAGGGAATGAAAACAAAGCGCAGGAAAAAAATGAAACAGAGCGACGGTATAAAAAACAGAGTCAAGGCACACAAATTATCAACAAGTCACAGTATCATGAAACATCACTACTAATTCAATAAGTGTGACTTAGCAACAATATACTATTATGTCGGATTCAAACCAATTTCATAAAATTCCTACACATCGAACCCATCCTTTCAAGAGTTATACCCTACATTAAACCCCTTACTTCTGACAACCAATAAACAAGCGAAAATCCACGCATATGAACAACACTTCGAGGAAACATGGAAGGTAACTAAATTCACATAATCAGAATGAAGACAGCTGAGAAGAACAAATAACTAGAAAAAGAACACACTAATAGCATAAAAAAAAAAAAACAAGTAAACTCGACCTTTCACATTGCTTCGCCGCAGGACGCCGACAACAACACCAGAAGCACCATCAATGTGGTGGATCATACACCAAGGAATCCACTAGTTTCGTGGACTTAGAAATCGCTTCGAAGATGAACACCGTATCAGTCTTAGTCGAGAATCGACAGCAAAGATCCACAATCTCAGCTTTATACTCGAAAAAATTTCAGATCACTGATTACACCAAGAAATCCATCGGTTAAGTGGACTCGAAAACGAACTCCGACTTAGGTCAACGATCAGTGATGGAGGCGATGATAGCGGGGTTACGTGATTGGGACGATTAATGGTATAAGGTAGGGTTTGTGATTGGATTGTTTAGGAATACTCCAAAAATTCGGGTTTGAGATCGTCGGCGATCTCCCCTTGTGCCTTTGGGGAAGAATCATCCAAGGCGGTGGAGGATTCAACAGTGTCGTCGGTGGTGGTGGTTGTTGCTATGGTGGCGACAGCGATGGAGGTGAGGTCGGTGGCGAGACGGGGAAGGTTGATGAGGAAAAGGGAGAGAGAGTGGAGGATTGAATCAAATTGTATGTTTGGAGAATTTTTTTCTCGTGTGTATGGTTTTGTGAATATTTTTGGATTTTGTATGTTTGGTTATTTGCTGTTTATTTTTTGATGCAGTTCGACTAGTCGGGTTTTATCGGTTTTTTATCCGATTTTTACCGTATTTAACCAGTTCAACCCGGATTAGACCGGACCGATTGCTTATCCGGTTTTTTAATTGGATCGACCCTACTAGACCATCAGATCACGGTTCAATCGGTTAGACCAGCCTGATCGGTCTGGTTCTGATAACTTTAAGAAAAAGAAGTAAGTATTGTATTAATATTTAAAGTGTAAGTTATACTGGAACTCACGTGTTATTAAAACTTATTGTGTTAACAGCAAAATAATCCTGTGACAATAGAAATCTTGTTCTTGGTATGATTTTTCAGAAAAAAAAAGCAAAGAATTAAACTAATGTGGCCAGAGATCGATTAAGAGCAAAAACGTGGAAAAAAGTGGTTGAATAGTGATCAAAGAAAAGGATGGAAAAAGAAAACGGAGATTATAATCAAGATAATTATAACCATACTATTATTGGGTCTCTTCAAGGATTGCATTAATTGATTTGAAACTTTATCTTTTTCCCTTTTCATACTTATTTGAATCATATATATTGGATTAGAAGGAAAATTAAGTGTCAAATTATATTAAATAATTATAATTTTTTGTATCTTAAATGTTAAGGATAATAGGACTAATCAAAGTTGTACCTAATCAAACTTTGATATCAAAATACTATCTTTATATAATAATAATAAAAGACAGATGATGTGAACAAAACCTTTACCATATCCTTCATGTTTATTTATTGTTTTTTTTAGCCACTAACTATATAAATTATTAGTGATGAAATCTTGAATTCATCACAAAATTAATCCCAACACAAAATAGTAAAAATGGTTATAGTGTCACCAAATGTCTTATGGCTAATGACAAAATATCATGTCACTAAAGACTAAATTTCGTCAGTAAAAGTAAGTTTTGAGATTGAAAGTTTTTTTACCAACAATTTAATGATAAAAAAAGCTAGGAGTTGTCATAAAATGTTTAACATTTCATGAAAAATTTATGATTTTGTCACTAAATTGTATATTTTGTCCACTAGAATATTTTTTGTCACAAAAGGTTAACTTTCTATGATAATAATGACATTTGACACCAAATTTTTATCACTAAATAAGTCTTTTCTTGTAGTATATGTGAAGGTAGGGCCGTGATCTCGTTATCGTAGTGCATGATCATTTCGTTTATTTTAATCGAGTTGGTTTCTTAGTGAACAGGTTGTTAGTCAAGTATCCCTAAGTTATACTCTAATCGCTCTCGAGATTTAGAATAAATTTTACTAGCATCACCCTAACGCATCTCTACGAGAGGTTAACGTAACTAGTGAGTCCTTTGCACGGTGGTTCCCCTTAGAGGATTACAAGAGTCACTCAAGAAGTTTCTCAACCTTGCATTCAACTCAAGTTGAAGGTTGCCTAGGTCTCTTCTATATCTATCCTCTCGAAATCGAATCAAACTTTAAGTTCAACGGTTGATGATCAATCAAACAAGGCATATGTTTAACAACCAACACACAACCTTAAACAATGAACGAACAACTAAATTAAAGAATGAAAATGATCGTAAAACTATTCAAACTACATCACGACCCTAGTGGAAGGTTTAGCTCATGGTTCGGAGGCAAAGGCAAATCATCACACACATAATGTGCATACAAGTCATAATCATCTAGAGTCTCAAAATACTAAGGAAAAAGGTAAACCAAGAATGATCTCCACTAGATTAGATTAAAAATGAATGATCTTGATCCTTCCTTGAACTTCTTCTTCCTTCTTTGCTTATGATTTGATACATTGAAAATCTATGAATCGACAAAAGAAAAAGCATTTAACACAATTTAGATGCATAATTCATCCCAAGACACATTGAAACCCGGGAATAAAATAAGGTCAAATATGTATTTTTACACTCTAATCACTCGTCATAGTTTCTCTCGTGTTGAATTCGCTAACCAAGAGATGAAGGATAGCGCAAAAGACATTCCCAATGATGCAGAAAATAATGTTGTCAATAATATTATAATAATATAAATCGTACTCTACGTGAGCTTTTAGCTCCAATAGTTGAAGATGAACCTCTTTGCATTGTTCTTCCTGAAGTTAACCTACCATTCAAATAAAATTTTGGCTTTTTGAATAAAGATTATCAGCTTTTAATGGACATGCGGGTGAAGATCCTCCAAGACACATAAAATAATTTCATGTTGTTTGCAAATCTTCTAAACAAAATGGTGTCACTGCTAAAAAAGTGTAACTCTATGCCTTTCCTTTTAATCTGTAAGGCTATGCTCAAGATTGGTTATATGAATTACTGAAGCGTTTGTCGTTGGCATGTCAAATTATTCCACCTTAAAAAGTAATAGTGGCAAGAAAGGATCGTTCCCACAGGGACTTAGTTGTTAATTCTCAACTTAAATTCAACAATCAAATCATATCTTTTTAATATCCCCCATCTTCCTAATTTTTAATATCTTTTCATTATATCTGTGCTCATTACTTTTAGTTATTATTATTCTAAAAGTAATCACAAGAAACATTCACAATCCATATTTTTTTATTCACTCCAAAAAAACAAGATTTTCCTTATCACTCAACAGCCATAAATTCACTCATATGATCCACGCTACATGATCTACTCAACCATAATGGAAATTGAACAATCAAGACAAAGGAGCGGAACAATCAAACCCATCATTGACATAATCCAACAATAAATCCTACGCTCCAATCCGTAGTCTTCGATTACAACCGAATCAATCACGATCTAATCAAGAAAACGAGTATAATAACTCTAGAATTACAGCAACGAAGTCGAATCTGCGAGAACTGTGAATGAAATCTAAATTTATCTAAATTTAAACCTAAAAATGAGAGAAAACTAGATAAAAATGAAGTTCTATATAAGTTACACGACTCTAGAATAGGGTTTATGTAGGGAATTTAAAAACAATCAAAACCCATAAAAACAAACAGAAAATAACAAATCTATCGAAGAAAATTCATGACTTGAAAATATTCACAAGCTGATATGCCGTGAAAGTGTACTTTTCAGTCTTCATGATTTCAGCTCCACTCCAACATGATATCAACATCATAAAATCATTAAATATAACATAAACCCGTTCAAATCCATCTTATTTTACATGAAAATCCAATCCTAGCTCCCTTTCGATCAAATCCGGCGAATTAAGCTCCAAAACAGTTCATCTACAAAGAAAATACAGCAAAAAGCAATATTGACAACAAAAAGATAAAAGAAGCTAGAATAGATAAAAATGACTTTGAAAAGGATAAAAAACAAAGACATTTAATCAAGAAAAATATGCATAAATAAATATTTAATAAATTCTCGTAAGCTAAATCCTTACTTTTCTTCAAGCAAAAACAACAAAAAGAATGACAGAAGAACTACACAAGAACTATACAAGAAGAAACAAGACCGATAGAACATGCCAAACTCTAACAATAAATAGATTGTGTGTCATAACTCATGTTCTCTATAAGCCAATTCATCTTTCCCTCTTCGACACACGCGCATGAACCCATCCTTATATTGCTAGGCCATCACCTAAACAAATCACCTCTCACCATACCCATAATGATCGTGAGGATCATATCAAACACTCATAATCATAGAACAAGCTAAGTGTCGATCAAAATAATACAACAAGCATATACATGAATAACACTACATGTATCCATTCATCCCCTAAGCGGTAACATGCAGAAAAATCCAAAGTTGTCTAAGCAAGAGAAACAAAGTAGGGTGAAAGGTGGCTGGGTTTTTTACTATGTGGATCTTGGTAAAAATAAGGGTAGGAATCAATGTAGACTCAAACAATGATAGTCACAATCTCAATCCACTTCAAAGCATTGTGCTTTTAAAACAAATACCCCAACTATGGACAAAAATCATAACTCACATGAAATCACCCTTCCTTAGTGTTCAAAGGACAACTTTTTTTATTTTTTTCGAATTTCACTTTTTTTTATTTGACTTTTTTTTAGGAAAATAAACATATACAATACAAACTTGACCAAATCTTTTACATCATATATATCCGTGCATAACCAATCAATTACACATTGAGTGTCTCATCCCATCCCAAAAACAAATGTCCTTGACTCTCATATACAAAAGAGTTGGAAAAGGGTTCTTTTGTGAAGTTAATCATATGATATAAAATAAGTAGCAATATCTCCATCAAAATATATCATATAAGCATCATCTCGAACACGTATAGTGAAATCAAAAAGAAAAGTATAAAGGATAATAATATCAATGAAAGGAAGGTGAATGGTTATGGTGACAAAGAATGGGGAAAATATATGCTTAAATGTACACACTATTCATCTTTAACTTTGATGCACATAACATCGTCACGACCTACCTATTTGCATTATAAAGGTCTAACTTAACCATTCTCCTCATATACCGTGTTTAGTTTCATACCCCCCATATGTCTTTGTTAGGGATGAAAATCTAGTGGTACTTTGGATGAAATGCCGCAATGCAATCAAGAGGATTTTCATCTTAGGCTATCATTATTTTTAATATGACATTATTTCCTTTTATTGTTTCAAGTTTAAACACGTTTTATCTTTCTTAAAACTTCTGTATATTTCTTTGTGCAAAAATTTTAAAAATGACCATTTTTTTACCTTTTCTCTTTATTTTTTTTGTAAAAAATTTTTAGAAATAGTGAAAACAAGCTAACTAAACAAATCTAAATAACAAGAAACTTATATTATAGACTACTTCAACTGAAAATAAAAATAAAGTTTACGAAACAAAAATAAAGTGTCGAAAGCAAAAATATAGTACAGACCGATACTAATAAATCCATGTTTGCCTTCCCCAAGCTAAATAATACATTGTCCTCAATGGATCAGAAACTATAAAAGAACGGAGGACAATACTCACAACATGCTCACAGTTGAGGTGGTGGGGTGGGTAGTGTCCAAATTGTTAATGCTAGCTATCCATGCGAGCTATGAACTCACTGTACATTTTGTACTCCCTCTCCTCGTTCCTCAGAATCTAATGCTGGTTCCCATTGAGCTGATCAAACCTGGAGTTCATTGTAGCCTCTATAGTATCCATCCTCCCGCGTAGATCCCTAATAGTATAGGAATCATGATCATATGTCTGGTATTGTGGTTGAAAGTCAGGGGATAGCTTGTTGTGACACTAGAAGGGGGATGAATAGTATCTCTTTTTGAACCTTTCAGTCAAACTAACAAAAGTTAGTTAGACAGTAGAGTTGTTCTAAACTTATTGCAGTAATGTGAAACTTAACTGCAGTTACGTTGGTTCCTTTTAGTTTACTATTTGTCGATGTTAGTAGAGTTAAATGTAATGAAAGCAGTAAGGTAAAAACACAAAGGTTTTTATACTGATTAGAGTATATAGCTAAAATATGGCCATATCCCGTACTCCAATCTTCCCTTGATTATTATTGTGATAAATCAAGAGGATAGCGCTACCTGTGATTGTTTTTGGCTCACAATTGACTTGTTACTTTACAACAAGTAAATCACAATACAAACCGATTACAAGATCTTTTCTTCTCCTCAACAGAACTTAGAACAACCTTTGAAATTGTTTGTCTAACACTAGTGCTATTCGACTCTGCTTTCAATAGCTGGTTCAGATCCTTAGCTATCAACTTATTTCTCAGTCACTTGATGCCTTACTGCACTTGTGTTTTTCTTTTTTTCTTTTTTTTTTTTTCAGAGGAAAGGAGATTCAAACATCCCACTGAAAACTTGGGCATTTCTACTATATCTATAGGCAATCCCAAATTTCTAGCCGTTGGTTAAGTTGTCCTTTCTTAAAATGTCACTTTCACGCCATTCTGAAAACCATATTCACGGACCCTTGATCTCTGGTGTTGATGCAGAGAAGTACACTCACTCAATGCAAAAGGCAACAATGAGCTTTGACTTCTTCTGAACCTTTCTGTAGAACTCGGTCTTGTTGCTCCTCTGCCTTGTTACGGTAACCTCACAGAAGTAATTCAAGATCTATCTTTCTTTTATCTGAACCCTTCTGTTGAACTCAGCCTTACTGCAGTAACCTTCTTCATTCAACGTAATCCAGATTCAACCGTTCCTTGATGCAGATACCCAAATGCCCAACCCTTACTGTCTCTTTATTCATGACCTCAATGCTGCCAACCTTGCTGTATTCCTTTGAACTAGCCTTAGTGCGTTCCTTTTTTAACCAGCCTTGTTGTATTCGTCTCTGAACCAGCCTTTTTCCTTTCTGGACCACCCTTACTGCGTACCCATCGCAACCTCACTCTCTAAGCAGACCAGTCTCAGCCTTGGTATATACTGGGACATACACCCATTGTCTATCACTCAATTTCTAAACATCATGGGCTTGACTCAACAATCTCCCCCTAAATTGATGATAGCAAACTCTATCTAAAAAGCAATAAGATAAACACATAATCTTTTATTTACATCAAATCAAAAAGTTAACAAACAAAACTTTTGAGACATACAAATAGACTCACACGCTCTACTACTTCTGCCTTTTTGGAGTAGTAGGGTCATTATTGTGTCTCCTCCTCTTTGGAGGCACAAGCCTAAGAGGCACAGTTGTCCTCTGTGAAGTAGCTTGCCCTGTGGTTAGCTGTGATCCCCCTGATGAGCTCAGTCCCTCTGTTTACTATCTACTCCAGTGGTTGATTGAAAAGATCAAGGCTATTCTTGATGCTCTACTCAGTCCTTTCAAAGCCGTCATACTCCAGATGAGTGTCAATAACACTCCTGTTCACTAATGCCCCAGATTTGCTTTATAAGTTCAAGGATGAATGAAAATGATGTCCTTAATCTTCTCCTTTACTATTGTAGACTCTCCCCCTATTTGCTAGCATCAGTGAAGGGGAAGAGAGTGCTACCTAACAAGTGTTGGCTCAGATCATTGACTTTAGACTTGATTAGATGAAGTTCTGCTTCACTCGTGGTCTGGTTTTTCTCTATCAGATACTTAAGCATATCAATATCATCACTCAAGGAAGTGATTTTGTGATCAATGCTCTTTTATGCGTTCAGCTTGTCAGTGATGGTGTTTGTAAGAGAGGTCAGCTGAGATTGTAGCTTCTCTATGGTCTTTTGATGCATTTCCCCCGTAGACTTCTTCAGAATTTTCAAGGAAGCATCTGTTGCAATGACAGTAGTGGATACATGCTTCACATGACATTGGATCCCAGTGCCATTGAAGTAGGAGTACTTATCTGGCCAGTAGTTGCAGTAGTTTCATTGGATCATTTAAATTGACAATAGAACCCAGGGGAGTAGAGGTGTGCTGCGCTATTCGTTCTTGCGTAGTAGAGAAACCTTCAGGAGACAGCTCAAAGTATTTTCTAACAAGAGACATTGGTGTTGGAGAAGCTTTGGAACTTGTGCCTTTACCTGAGCCTTCATTGATCAGCTTAGTGTGTGTAGAGGAACAAAGAAGCAGTAGTGGAAAGCGAACCACTGGGATATGCTCTTCTGCTGTAATGGAATGACTAGGAGTAAGTGGAACATCCTCTATGATTGGCATATGCATTGCTATCTGCTTCATTTGTGTAGTGGCCTCAAGTACTCTTGTAGGAGCTTCAAATGTTTCTATGGTTTTCTCATCTTCTTGAGCAGTAGTCTGTGACACTACTGTGGGAACCTGAGATATTGCTGTGACATGCTCTTCCTCTTATGCAGTAGCCTCAGACACTACTGTAGGAACTTCATATGTTCTTGTGGCATGTCAAAAGCCCTCTCTGATCCGGTCCGTAAAAAGCCCAGGGCCGGGTTGGCTCGGCCCAATCAAAACAGCCTTGAAATGACCCTAAGACACTCAAAACCATATGAAAGGTCTAAAAACAGCTCAAAACAACCTCAAACAACTTGAAAACGCAAGATGGTGTTATTAGCCTTTTCATATGTTTTTGAGTGTTTAAGGTCATTTAAACGCTGTTTTCGTTGTTTCTTGTGTTTTCCAGTTATTTGAGGTTATTTTATGGTGTTTGGTATTCATTTATGTTTCGTATCACTCTCGTTAGTTTTCTTCTCATAAAAATTAATTGATTCAAGATAATTCATTAAAAATTCATAAATTCATTGAAAATAGTTAAAAATCCAAAAATTACATGTGTTTTTGAGTGTTTTAAAGTCATTTCAATTTTTTTTTCATAATTTCTTGATTTTTCAAACAGAGACCGTGTGTAAGGACCCAGAAAATTTCGTAAAATTTAGTTTCACGATAATTAACGTGAATAGTAAATTATCGTACGTCATGAAAAGACCCTTTAAATGAGCTTAAAAACTCAAAAACACATCAAAAGGGTAAAAACACCATAAAAGCAACTCAAATCTCTTCAAGATGGGCGCCTTTAGTCGAGGAAAAGGCGCACGGTGCCTTTAGTCGAGGAAAAGGCGCACGGCGCCTTTAGGTACAATAAAGGTGCACGGCGCAGCGTAAATTTTTTAAACTTTCTTGGGTACACGAAATTGACAATAATAGCACCATATTAGTCCCTAAATTTACGACTAAACTCATAATTTAGACTCAAAATGTATGACTACGGAAATCCATCGCAAAAATCACCATAATTTTTTCAAATAAATTTAGCTACAAAATCTGTCAGTAAACTTAACAAAATAAAAAATATTTTAGCTACGGAAACAGCCTCAGACCCCTCAGCAGGAGCCTGTGGCACTTCTTGAGTGTCACCTTGATGAGGTGTAGCAGTCGCAGGCTCTGCTGCAGAAGTCTCAAACACTCCTTGTCGCTCACCCTCTTGTGTAGAAGTCTCAGACACTTCTGTCACCAAAGGTGCTTGGATTTTGGAGAGAGTAACGAGAGATTGTGCATCTTATTATGGTGGTGGAGGTGATTTTGTGGTGGAGTTTTGGGTAGGAGATGGTGATGAGGTTTTAAAGATAAGTTGTTGTGGTGGTATGAGCTGAGGAACACTATAGATAGGGGATTCTGCATTTATGATGTTATAAAATAGCCTTTCAATAGTGGTGATGGAGTCTGCTGAAGGAATATTATGATGCAGAGGGGTCCTTGAGCTCCGACCCACTTCTTGTCGTAACCGCTTTGACATGCTCAATAGGATTCGTCTCCGTGATACTTGGGAGTTTGCCTTAAGGGCGATTAGTCAAAAGCGTTGCTATTTGGCCCCCTTGTGTCTCCAAGTTCTTCAAGGTGGCCCCATGATTCATCAAGATCGTCTCATGACGTTGGAAGTTCTTATCCGTCTTTGCAATATATTTAGCCATGATGTCCTCGAGATTCGGCTTGGGGGGTTGAGACGATGGTGCTTGGTTAAAACCTGATAGAGGTCTTTGCGCAGCTTTATTGCTCCTCCAAGAGAATCCTGGATGGTTTCTTGGATTGTTCGGATTGTAGTAGGTGTTCCCTTGAGGAGGCCGAGGGTATGCTTGAACATAATTTGCTTGCTCGATCATTTCTGCTTGCACCATGTGGGAATGGAGATGACACTCGTTGCTAGCATACATGCCTCCACAAAGATCACAACACAGAGTGGAGAAGCTTGGCAAACATGAGCTTGAGCACTTGAACTTGCGGCCAAGGCACTCACTTGCTTTGTCAAAGCTTCAAGTTACTTAGAAATAGTAGTCGCCATATCCCTAAGCTATACGTTAGTCTCTCTCGAGATCTAAGGTAAATCTCACTAGATCTCACCTCAACGTATCTCTATGAGAGGTGAACGCGTCAAGCGAGTGATGTACACGTTGGTTCCCTTAGAACGACTACGTTTTATTGATCTAACTCATCTCATGATCCATATTAACTAGAATTTCATTAATCTATCCCTACTAAGTGACTACTCACTCATGATCATAACAATCATCACACTCATTATCATCACACGCATCACCGCAACCATAAACTATAAATGAATAGAAAAAGAAGGATAATATAGTGTGAACAATGAAGTTACGGTGATGAATTGAAGAAATCTAAAGCTCTACACCAAGATCCGAACTCCAAACTGTAGAAAAATATAATCTAAACCTAAGGTTTTGAGAACGAAATGGGACGAATAGCTCTGGAAATGAACATGCATGCCCTTCTAAAACAATGAGAACACACGGGTATATATAGAAAAACTCGAAAACAATTCGAAATTCAAATAAAAACAAACTAAATCAGGAATTTTAAAAAGTGTAACGACCGTTACAGGGCACCTATAACGGTCATTACAGGCTCTTGCATCTCTGGATTCTGCGATGTTATGACCGTAACGATCATTACATAGGCATTCTGCTCCTGTATGAACTCCAGAGGCTATAATTAACATTAGAGGTGTATTACAGGTCGTTACAAGCTTCAACATAGGTTGTTACAGCTCCAAATCGACCCTGTTTGACATCAAAACATCACCAAACAACCGCATAAACGTTCACAAATGATAAATGCATCAAATCAGCGTCTTGGACCATAGAAATCAGCATCAAAACACGTCCATAAACTCGTACAAAGCTCCATCTTCACAACATCATCCATCGCATCCTCTCATAATCAACACAATGATCCAAACACGGTCTTTCTTGATCGAAACTACCACAAAAATGAAGAAACATAACTATCCAAGTCCAAAGACGTAAACTAAACTAAAAACACAATATAAATGACTAAAATACAACAAAATACTAGGTTTAACATCAATAAAATATGTGTGTTTCTATACACATCATGTGTATAGACTCCCCTTGTCCCTTTTGCGGAGCTTTATGCCTGTTCTGGTGGTGCTTGAGGTCAATCTGAGGTACCGCCCTTGGAGGTTCCCAAAGTGGGGGGATCAGTTCAGATTGAACGTTAAGTCGTGCCCCCACCTGAGGTGGTGGAGACAACCTTGGGTTCAGGAGGTCGTTCATCATCCTTATGATAAATGTGGAGTGCTCCTCTATCTTAAGTCGGAGTTGGTTAAACATCTCAACCGTCACTGCTTCTACACCTGATCCCGGCCCTGTCACCTCCTCTTCCTTGTGGAGGAGTGTTGAGCCGGGGCTATCTTTGGTGATCACCACTACAGGCTTGTTGCGCCTAATCTCGGGCACTCTGGCCATTTTGCGTCACTGAATCGGGCCCCAAGGTGTGTGCTAAACTGTATGTGTCGAACTCGGGTTATGGCCTTGAGCTCAGGAGCGCAGACGCTAATGTGCTGGATTGGTGATGTTTTGGGCCTTGGTCTTGACATAGAAACCTATGTACTCCAGAAACAAGAAACCATAGTTGGACCCGAGGTGGTGACCCTAGGGGACCGGCTCCGATACCAAAGTCAGCCTCTGTCCAATAAATGGAAATTAATGATTGTGTAGGGCTCAGAGAATCTTACCTCTTTGGGTAGTAAATGAGGGTATTTAAAGTATACTATCCATCTCCTCCTCGAGTCCGATCTAGTAAAAATCACCCATACCTTTCCCATGTCGTCGTCATATGGGAGAATGCATCATCGGTCTCTTATCTATATTTTTTTAAGAATATTGTTGAACATTTCATAAATTTGCATATCTTTGGCATCTAAAAGATTAACGAAAAATCAAAGAAAAAAATAGAACTTTTTAAATTTACCTACAGCCTTGTGTGACGAATCAGAACCGCCTCTACCACTCCCAGGATCTCGTCGTGACTTCTGCGAGTGAAAAAAAAAAAAAAAAAAAGCACATAGAAACTTACAATCAAAACATTGCGAACATAGAAAGAAACACTTATATAGAAAAACAATAAAAAACAGAGAATCCAAAACATTCACCTACATATCTAAAAGCTATATGTAAAGGTTTTTACTCTAATAATTTTCATTGTCATCAATCTCGTCATCGTCATTGTCATCATCATCGTCATCGTCATCCTCTTCTTACCCCCCTTCCTCTTCCTCATCATCTTCATCGTCCTCTTCCACAAGGTCATCTTTGATCTCATCGTCATCAAAGACAAGTGAGACTTCTGTATGAGAAGTGTCTTCTTGAAAAGCTTCCTTTTCAATGGAGGCATCAATCATTCCTCGCGCCTTCATCCTAAACACCATCCACCAATGATCTCGAGCCTTGATGAGGGTAGGATATGAAGCATAGGTGTTTTGCATCAGGGACAACGTCGCGACTGCAACCTAAGAAGTCACGCCCACGACACATAAAAGAACGTGGATTTGGCTGAATGATACCTGTCGCAGGGCGTCGCGCCCGTGACCCTATACAGCCTGCCCGCGACCAGTGTGTAGTGGCCGCGACGATGTGCCGTTCACCTTAAAACTAATACAAAAAAATACTAAACGATGTCCAAAAATTCTAGAAAATTATACAACACATCAAAACATGCTAATCTAGCTAATTGATGTGAAACCGAGGCACGTGAAATAACGATAAATCGTGAAATTCCAGCTTTTGAGCTCATGACTTTGCCATTTTCTACATCCTTCTTCATTTTTGCTCTAAACTTCATGCCGATCTGCCAAAAACATAAAAACAAAGCAATACCAGTATTCCAAGATAAAAAAAAAATGCTAAAAACATAAAATAGACAATACAAGAGTAATAAAACAAACATTTAGAATGAAGAAATGATGTGTGTTTTCATACACATCAAATTCCCCTAAGCTAAACCTTTGCTTATCCCTAAGAAAAGTTTAGACTCAAAACAAAGAAAGAAATGTGAAATGAAGAAAAAACTAACAAGACTAAAAAATGCTGTAACTCGAGCATCAAAGTACTCAGATTGCCTAAAATTAACAACACAAAACACATGTCGAAGGAATATTCATCACAAAGTCATCCTTAATCTCTATTCACATCACATCGAGCCATCCCGCAAATCATTCCCTCTCATGGTCCTTCACACCAACCAGATTCCCGAGATGTAGTAGCACAAAACATTATGAAATCTCAAATCAAACTTCATTTATTCCACCCCGCTGCTTCCTTATATAGGATTATTCCCAAAGCCACCAAGGTCTCAAAGAAGATCTAGATTTCCTACTGGATATGTATTTTTTTTTCTTTTTTTCAAGCTCATATTATCAAATACTAAGTCCCCCCTTTTATCCGTAGATGGTAATTTTGATTACCGAGGTAAGGGACAAAGCACCTTAAAATATTGCTTTGTGAATCTTTTCTTTTTCTCTTTTTTTCTTCTTTTCTTTTCTTTCTTTTCTGAGTTGGTGTAGAGCATTCTCTAGTAACCAAAAAAAGCATGAGGGTTATCATGGAAAAACGGGTGTTTAATAAACATAAATTTAAAAATTTCTTTCAAAAACCACTCCATGCTCCCCTATAAGTGGTGGATAAGTGAAAAGATGACATAAAAGGGAAACATGAAGGGTTTTTTTTTTCCTTTTTAAGTGTCTAGCTACGGTTCAAGTCACCACTTAAGCGTTATTTACACATGAAAAAGGTCATCTCATAGGAATGTACTAGAATGATGTGAGCAAAGATTCAGGACTTCCTTAGAGACAATATTCAAACTACATGTATTAGTGTAACGTTTGTTATGGCATAAACCATCATTTTATTTTGCTCAAGCAATATATTTAAAAACAAGTTTGTTTTTTCATTCATTTTCAAAAAACAAAATTATAACTCTAATAAAGACTCTAAATAAATAAATAAAACTCATTAACCTTAAAAATTCTTCTAAGCTAAAGTATTACATTGTCCTCAATGTAAAAAGAAAAGCAAAGCATAGAGGACAAAAGAATACCTATTAGCTAAGGTGCACCCGATAAACATCCAAAGTTTCTGAATCAGTTTCATATATCGCGAATCACGCCATCCATCCCGCTCTGAAACTCCAAGATCATACTAATATGATGGACTTCACCTGCTATAGACTCCTGTGATATCTTCATTTCTTGTAGCATTTCCATCATTAGTTTTTGGTGTTCTTGAAACTCAGTTATATGACCCTTCAAGATGTTGAAACTACAAGGTGTAGGAGCCACCATGGGGTTGTTTGCGTCAACAATCGGCTCATCTATCTCCTCAATCCATCGATCTACACTCACTATGCTGATTTCTCTTTCACTTGACTAGTTAGTGTTCGACATCTGACAAAACACAAATTGATAGTAAAAATTAATCCCCCTCTCTCTCTCACACACACACATAATGCAAATAAGAAAGAGAGAAGACAATAGAAAGCATACATAGAAGCAAAAAAAATGTAATGAAGGAATAAAAAGGTGATGATCACATGGAAAGTAATTCATTACTTAGGTTCGTTGATGCGAAGACGGTCAACGTTTTAAATATGACTGCTTCCACATTTATCACAAAACGTGCAAATTTGTTTTTTTATCCAGCTAAAATTACTAATGTAGATAAGGAAGCAGGGGTCAATCCCACAGGGAATGACAAATATCGACCTAAACACAACTTAAAATAATTTTTATCCTAAGGGAAGGGGTAAGATTAAATATAAAATATGTGGGGTGTGTTTAAACTGTTTAAAAGGAATAAACTAAAACTAAACTAACTAATCAAAAGAAGATAAAATAGAGCTAGAATGTAGAGTGGTTTACTTAAGTTGGGAGAAATGTAAGGACGATGGTTGAATCACTTTGAGTCACTTAGATCAATCCCGGATATTTCTGAATTTTAGATGTAATGATTAACATGGAATGGCTGTAATGAATTTTGGCTTAACTCACTACATTCCTTAGCTTTTAACTTTCAATTAACTTGGATAGTTAAACTAACTCAATAGATAAAAATCATTTCAATTAGCTCAAGCATGACTTAATCAAAAGAGTTGAATCATGACATGGAACTAACATTCATAACAGTCATAGAAATTAGCTTAAACTAGTCATGTTACATGCATATGAAACGATTGGTTATATATGACAATTAGCTTAAATCATATTATATCAATTTGCTACTAACTAAAATCATTTAGCGCGATTTATAACTTCAAACTGTGTATATTAGGTGATCAATGTAATAAACACATGTTATATGATAATTCTAACTGGTTTCATACAACATTTTCATCATTAAATATCTTTGGTTTCAATCATATACTCAACATCTCATGATCTAAGGTCATCAAAACTCATCACCACATCCCTACTAACGAACTACTCACGCATATGCGTCAAACAAAGCATGGAATAAAACATAGCAATGAAAACAAACATTCTGCAGAGATTGAATAACTGAGAATAAAGGTTTTACAGCGCACAATGCGTTCCAAACTAATGTCCTATGCTATACAAGGCGTTAGCGGATCAAAACTCCTTTAAATTCCCTCCAAGGCTTCTTCTCCTCTTTGCATCTTGCCTCCCTTGATCGTTTCTGCCGTCCCTGAGCTTTTTCTCCTCTGTGTTATGATTAGAAGAACTCTAGGGCATGTATTTATAGGCGTAGGTCGAGACCAGATCGATCCGATGGCTGAAAACAGGTGTTTTGCATTTGGGACAATGTCGCGGCCGTGACTATGCTTGTCACGCCAGCAACTGCTTAAAAAAACGTGGATATGCTGAATATACACCTGTCGTGCCCGTGACATAGGGCCGTCGCGCCCACGACCTTAGGGCTGCCCGCGACTGTGTGTTATAAACCTTAAAACTGATACAAAAAATACTAAACGACGTCCGAAAATTCAAGAAACCTATACAACACATCTAAACATGCTAATCTAGCTTATCGATGTGAAACGTTGCTCTATTAACTCTCGAAGCACGTGAAACGACGATGGATCGTGAATTTCCAGCTTTTGAGATCATGACTCAGAACGAGAATTAAGTTAATAAAAATAGAACGAGAATGCATGAAACAGAAAGATTCATACATCTCTGAAAAGAAAAAGTACAACTGACTCAAAATAAAAACATAAACGAACTGTCTAGGAATGACCTACCTCCCCTAAGCTAAAATAAAGTACAGTCTCAATAAAAATACAGGTTCATGAGACTAGACTGACTAACTAAGAAAAATCACATAGGAGGAGACGGTGGTGGAAATCTAATGTCTAAATAATCGAAGATACGGCGCTGAAAGTCTTCCTGACTCTGCTGCAGAGTGTCTAAGCGTGTAGTCACTTCAGCGCGTAGGTCAGTGACCTCTCGATATAGAGACTGATAAGCAGTGTACCGGTCCATGGGCGGGCAGGGATCTGCTCAATTGCAACTGGTGCAGAATGATGAGAATGATCTGAATGATGTGAATGAGATGACTGATGCTGCTGAGGCTCACCCATGGCTGAGTCACCCTCAGAGTCCTGATCATCATCCTCTGCGACAGCTAGTTGAAAGCCCCAATTCCTTTGATCAGATAATCAGAGAGAAGCAAATGGCAGTGGAAGGCGCTGAGGCTCCTCACTAGCTCTCACAGTAAGATAGTAGATACCCCGGTCGACAGATATCATACCAATCTGCATCAGACTGTCGATACCGAAGCGTCCACGAGTCGGCTCAGAAAGGGCTGTAACTGATGTCATGTCATAGCCAAATTGCGCAGCTAGTGGGGTAAGTAACCCACCATTGAGAATCGGAGCTCTAGGACTGTCTGCAGTGACCGCCTCTATCTTCTCTACGAACAAGTATCCGGTACTAAGGTACGGATACTGCTGTGAAGACACTAAATTATGCAGCAGCACAAAGAATATTCCTAATTCCTTCTGGGGAACAGCCCCTTGGCTACTCTTGGTAGCCAGCAGTGTGTAAGCTAGGAACCAGTGTAAAATACATAGAATAGGACTCCTGAGAGCGGAACTCTTGCTGCTGTAGGGGTTGTATCCCCCAGTCAATGTCAGCTCCTGCCATAGTGCCTACAGATACGGCACATGCCCCCTCTTGTACTCCCGGTACCCTCCCGGGCGTAGATGATACATCCTAGATGGAATGAGACATACTCCTCAACCGAATCATCAACTAGAGCCTGGCCAATAGTGCTCGTCCAAGTACTCAGGATCTCGCGGACAAGGGATGGGTACGTAGGCCATCCAGTCAAGAAAGTGTGATCCCAACCCAACTATGAACGGCATGTAGGATCTCAGTCCATAAGCCGAGTGTGGCTAAAATAACAGAATGGAGAAATCCAGTCTGGCGAATAGCCCTGCAAGAAATCGCTCCATGACGATCCTCATACTCGTCCGGAATAACAATAGCATCATGCGGATAAGGGACTAAGACTCGCTCGGATGTGGTTGAAGTGCTCTCGCCATATCTAAATGATGGATGTTTGGAACGAGGCATTTTGTATAAAGCCCTATACCAATTCACATGTTTTTTGTCAAATTCAGGGTGAAATTCAACAATCGACCTATGAATTCATATCCTACACAATGAGTAGATCAATTTTGACTACAAGATTGTTGAATTTGGAGTTGAAATTGCGGATTCATACCTAGGTTTTCTCATAAAAAAACCTCAAATTACGTACAATTCGGGATGTTGCAAGATGCGTGCGTAGAATCAACGAATTCCCCTCGTCGATGCTAACGTGTGGAGTACTTGATTGCACGGATTGATTGACGATTTGAGAAGATGATATGTGAGGAAAAAGGATAACTCGCGGCCTTATTGAGTGAGAAATAAAAAATGAGGCTCAAAACCTGTTTATATCAACGTTCAGCCTCGTCGCGGCCGCGACTGGGTCCTGTCGCACCAGCGACGCCATATAATGTGCCCGTGACCCAGAATTTTTGGCACGGACGATTTTTTTTCTTCAGTTTTCCTTCAAGAACTAACCTAAATTCCTTTTAGTCATCTTTTTCTCCTTCTCAAGGCAATTTTGAAATTTCTAGCATCACTGATTAGCAGAGTTTAACGTCGTGTATCGGTTTAAGATTTTTACGATCGCCAGAAATAAATTGAAATAAATATGAACTTCAAAAGAAACCTAAACTTGGGTTACGTCCCAAGAAGCGCCTTTGTTTAACGTCGTTGGCTCGACAGCCATGATGTTAAATCATATCATCGAAATACGGTTCATCCTTTCCAAGGGATTTTCATCAAACCACGTCGAATCTTAAAGTTCAAAGTAACATTTTAATCGGTGTTCGTTAACTTTAAAAGTCTTCAAGGTGTATTCGCTTTGAATTTCTACCGCTCCATGATTATAGACCTTTCTGACAATGAACGGTTCTTCCCATCTTGATTTTAATTTCCCAAGAAATAACCTTAAGCGAGAAATATAAAGTAAAACTTTATCACCTTCCTTAAAGTTTTTCAACGAAATTTTCTCGTCATGAAGCCTGCTAAATTTTTCTTTGTATAAAGTAGCATTTTCATATGCATCACGACAAATCTCGTCTAGTTCCGAGATTTGGAGCATTCTCATATTCACACAATCTCCGTGTTTCAAATTAAGCTCTTTAATCGCCCACCATGCCTTATGTTCAATTTCCACCGGCAGGTGACATGCTTTTCCGTACACCATTCTGTACAGAGACATTCCAATTGGAGTCATGTATGCAGTACGATACGCCCAAAGAACATGATTAAGCTTATCACTCTAATCATTCCTCTTCGGATTGACAATTTTTTCTAGGATCCTTTTGATTTCACAACTGGACACTTCAGCTTATCCGCTCGTCTGTGAATGATAGGTTGTTGACATCCTGTGAGTAACGTGATATTTCTTAAATAGGGCGTTCATAACCTTGTTGGAAAATTGGGTTCCCCAGTCGCTTATCACGACTCTAGGAATGCCAAATCGGTTAAAAATAAAATTTCTAACAAACTCGACCACCACCTTAGCATTATCAGTTCGTGTGGGTATGGCCTCTACCCATTTCGAGACATAATCAATTGCTAGCAATATATGTGAATGACCTTTAGAGTTTGGAAATGGTCCCACAAACTCTATACTCCAAATGTCAAAAATGTCACATGACATCACATATTTTCGAGGCATTTCATCTTTCTTTGATATATTGCCAGTTTTTTGACATTTTTCACAGCTCTTTACATATTCGAAGACATCTCTGTTTAAAGATGGCCAAAAAAATCCACAAGACACAATCATAGGAGTGATAGTGCTTTAGCACTAACTTAATCTCGTGATCAGGATTGCATCTTCTTATCACACCATCAGCACAGAATTTAAGCAGAATTGGATCTTCCCACGAGTAGTACTTTACATCAATTTTAATCTTCTTTTTTTGATGCCTTGGAAGATCACTTGGTAATTTTCCGGTCACCATAAAATTTACAAGGTTAGCATACCAAGGAACATAACCATAAAGACTATATAAATGCTCGTCAGGAAATAATTCTGATATTCTTATTGACTCATCCTGATTCACTATCCTTGATAAGTGATCAGCGACATGATTTTTTGCACCCTTCTTGTTTCTGATTTCAATATCAAACTCCTGAAGAAGAAGAATTCATCTCAATAATCTTGGTTTTGATTCCTTCTTTTTAGAAGATAATTTAATGCAGCATGGTCAGAGAACACAATCACTTTAGCCCCTAATAAATATGAACAAAATTTTTCAAGGGCAAAAATAATTGAATAAAGCTCTTTTTCAGTAGTTGTGTAATTGACTTGAGCTTCATCAAGGGTTGTTGATTCATAATAAATTACATGTGGAACCTTATCCACTTTTTGTCCAAGCACAGCACCTACAGCTCGGTCACTCGCATTACACATGATCTCGAACGGATAATTCCAATCCGGAGGTTGAATAATAGGAGTTGAAATCAATTTTTCTTTGAGTATCTCGAAAACTTCTTTATATTCCTCAGTGAAAGTAAATTCAGTATCTTTTTTCAACAATTTATTCAAGGGATCAGCAATCTTAGAAAAATCTTTTATAAATCGTCTGTAGAAACCTACGTGTCCAAGAAATGCACGTATTTCCCAAACGCTTAAGGGATAAGGTAAAGATTTGATAACTTCAACTTTAGCCTTGTTTACTTTTAATCCCTTCGTGGAGACAACGTGTCCCAAAACTAAACCTCTTTCCACCATACAAAGATATTTTTCGTAGTTTAGAACGAGGTTTGTGTCTACACATCTTTTAAGAACTTTTTCTAGATTTTTCAGACAATGGTCGAAAGAATTTCCATAGACTGAAAAATCGTCCATGAAGACCTCTATTATTTCTGATCCATAATCAAAAAATGTAGACATTATACACCTCTGGAACATTGCAAGTGCATTGCATAAGCCAAAGGGCATACGCCTGAAAGCGTAGGTTCCAAAGGGCCAAATAAATGTTGTTTTCTCTTGGTCTTCCGGGACTATCACAATTTGGTTATATATTGAATAAACGTCTAGGAAACAGTAATAAGAACGGCCTGTTAACCTTTCTAGCATTTGGTCCATAAAAGGTAACGGAAAATGATCTTTTCTCATGGAGGCATTCAATTTGCTGTAATCAATATAAACCCTCCAGCCACTTTGCACTCTTGTTGTAATAGTTTCTCCGTTGTCCTTCTCAACAACTATTAAGTCTGACTTCTTAGGCACAATGTGTATCAGACTTACCCATCGGCTGTCCGTGATTGGATAAATTACTCCAGCATCGAGCAACTTCAAAATTTCATTTTTAACTAGCTCCATCATTGGAGGATTCAATCTCCTTTGAGGTTCTCTGGATGGTTTGGAATTATCCTCTAATAATATTCTATGCATGCAAGTAGCAGGACTAATTTCTTTAATGTCAGCAAGGGTCTATCCAATAGCCATTTTGTGTCTTTTTAGTACACCCACCAGAGCTTTTTCTTGCTCATTTGTCAATTGACCTGAAATAATAATCGGTAACTTGTTATCGTCACCCAAATAAGCATATTTCAACTGAGCTGGCAATGGTTTCAACGCTAATGTTGGTGGTGTTTTAATTGATGGCCTGATCTTTGCATGATCTTACGGCAATTCAAGCATTTTGACATGTTCTTGCCCTTGTAATTGATCTTTAAGGAAAGACAAGTCATGATCATAACTGCTTCCATCAAATTCTTGATCAATTTCAATTTTCTTGATGGTTTCCATACAGGTCAACTTATCTGTATCGAATAATTCTTCTTCAAGGGACATGGACGTACTAACCGAACACACAACGAATATTTGATCGCTTGGATGTGTCAGAGCCTCATAAATATTAAATTTAATAATCTCTCCATCAAATTCCATAGACAGCTTTCCAGTGTTAACATCTATTTTAGTGTTAGCTGTCCGTAGGAATGGTCTCCCTAATAAAATAGGTGCATGAGTTGAATGGTTTTGACCATCTTCAGTCTTTATGATGTAAAAGTCTGCAGGAAAGACAAGATCTTTAACTTTCACAAGGACATCTTCTACCACTCCAACAGGATGTGTCACGAATCTCTCAGCAAGCTGAATTACAACCCCAGTTGGTTGTAAAGGTCCTAAATTCAAGGATTGAAAAATTGATAAGGGCATCACATTGATTGACGCTCCAAGATCAATCATACAGCCTGTAATTTGCACACTTTCTATCGTGCATGGTATGGTAAACATCCCAGGGTCCTTTTGTTTTTGTGGTAGTCTCTTCTGTAAAACAACTGAAATATTCTCGCTTATCATGACTCATTCATGACCCTGTAATTTTTGTTTATTGGTGCAAAGTTTCTTTAAGAATGTAGCATATCTTGAAACTTGTTTGATTGCTTCCAACAAGGGAATATTTACTTTGACTTTCTTGAAAACTTGAAATATGTCCTTTTCTTCTTCTGCTTTCTTATCCTTACTCAAACGGTTAGGAAAAGGAACTTTGGCAATAATTCCTGTTTCTTTCGGAGCAGACATCCTTGTTTTCTCATGTTGTTTAGAGGTTTGAGGAACTTCAGTTACCCCTTCCTCCTTATCTTTGATTTCGTGAGGATTTTCCTAAATTTCTGTTAACTCTTTCCCACTTCTCAGAGTTATTGCGTTTGTACTTTCTCTAGGATTTTGATGCGTGCTGTCGTTTACACATCAAATTAATATTTATGAGCACTCACTTTCACTCTATAAATATAGAATTAATGCACTAGTGGAAGTAAGGGTCGAACCCCCAAGGACGGTCGCAATATTATCTATCTTCCTTTAGTCACGATAAAGAACTATTACAAATATGAAAATTAAGCTTTGGTGGGGGGGTGTTTAAAAAGGTAATAACTAAACTAATTACTCAGAAATAGATAAAACTAAGCTGGATAGTAGGGTGGATTGCTTAGATTACGAGCAATGCAGGGATAATGGTTGAGTCATTTTGAATCACTTAGATCAATCATTGATGTTTATAGATCTTAGGTGTAATAATTAAAGTGGAATGTTTGTAATAAGTATTGGCTTAACTCACTACGTTCATTAGCTTTTAACTTCCAATCACCTCGTATAGTTAAACTAACTCAAGAGATCTAAATCAGTTCAATTAGCTCCAGTTTGATTTAAAACACAAGAATTGAATCATGACATGGAACTTAACATTCATAACAATCATAGCAATTAACTTAAACTAATCATGTTACATGCATTTGAAACCATTAATTGATTGTATATGACAATTGACTTAAATCATATTAGATCAATTACCGACTGACAAAATCACTTAGCGCGATGTATAGCTTTAACATACGTATTTTAGGTGATCAATGTAGCATACATATGTTATACGATGATTCTAATAGGTTTCATGCATCAATCTTTCATTGAACACCTCTGGTTTGTATCAAATGTTTAACATCTCATGATCTAATTACTTCAAAACTCATCAACGCATCCCTAATATCGATCTACTCACTCATATTCATGAAATAAGACATGGAATTAAACATAACAATGCAAACAAACATTCTGATCAGTTTAACAACTAAAGAATAGAAGCTATACAGTGCTCGTAGCGTTAAAAATCAAATATGATGAATACCTATGCGTTGCGGATCAATCCCTTCTCCAAAAACCCGTCTTTCCTTTGTCTTTTGTCCACTCGACCGTCTCTACCTCCGTGAGCGTCACCCCTTATGTTCTCTGCTTGGAATCACCCTAGGAAGAGTACTTATAGGCGAGGGCTTGCAACCGAATTGATCCGACGACTGAAACTCATTATTTTGCATCTGGAATATCGTCGTGGCCGCGACCAGGCCTGTCCCGCCCGCGACACCATTAAAATCTGGGATTTTCAGGAAATACCTTCATCGCGTCCACGACAGGAGGCGTCGCGCCCGCGATAGGAGGCGTCGCGCCCGCCACAGCCATGTGCCCGCGACGGCTGGTCGTGCCCGCGACACAGATGTGCAATAAACTAAAATCCTAAACTAAAAATACTAAATGACGTCCAAAAATTCTAAAAACTTACACATTATATCTAAACACACTAATCTAGCAAAATCTGATGAAACATCGCCTTAAAAACTCTCGAAGCACTTGCAATGATGATGAAAAGTGAAATATGACTTTTTGAGTTCATGGTTTGTCATTTTCTTATTCTTCTTCATTTTTGCTCCAAATTCCAAGCCAATCTGCCATAAAACATGCAGGGATAATGGTTGAGTCATTTTGAATCACTTAGATCAATCATTGATGTTTATAGATCTTAGGTGTAATAATTAATGTGGAATGTTTGTAATAAGTATTTGCTTAACTCACTACGTTCCTTAGCTTCTAACTTCCAATTAGCTCGGA
>JAOVYX010015069.1:0-29390 GCA_035668315.1 Drosera spatulata | reverse complement strand
ATACGATTTATTCTTCGCATCGCTCACAGCATATTTAGCTTTTTTTTTACGCGCCTATACTTCTCTAAATTTTCATCGCTATGACATTTAAACAGAGCCTTGTAACATTCTTTCTTATAGTTTATCTTATCTTGAATCTCTTTACTCCACCATTACCCCTCTTTATCCAACGGTGGTTGGCCCTTAAATTATCGTAATGTCTCCTTCGCTACACGTTGGATACAATCAACCATCGCATCCCACATCTCACATGTACTCCCGTCAAATGTCCATGGATCTTACTCAGAAAAAAAATAAGCAATAAATAAAAGTAAAAATAGACAAATAGGCATTTCAGAAAAAACAAAAAGCAAAAATATCAATGTTACCTGCAACACTGTTTGCAGCATCAGAATTCACAAGTTCACATTGCTGCTCTCATTTGCATTATTACTACAATTATAACCCAGCAATCAGTCAAGATAACATGTGTCATTTGAATCCAAACAATCCAATAAAATTGAGAGTAATCGCTATAGAGTTTATATAACATGAGATCTTAGACATTAACCTTCTATAGATCAGCCTGCAGAGCGAACGCTCAAGGTAAACAAGCACGACCAAAGTTACCAACTTACAGACTACCTACTACAAGGCTGGAGCGGCGAGTTTGATCAGATCTTGGTGACGAATATGCTACAAAGTAGTAAACACACCGTTCGTCCACCACAAACAAAATGGCCGATTCGATCTAATCATGGTGAGGAAGCAAATGTGAGAATACCACCTCACTTATATAAATAGGAACCAAACAGGAAGAGAACGATAACAAACGTCTTTATCTCATTATATGGAATCGACTGCGTTTATTGTAAAGTGGGGGAAGGGGTGAAAAAGGGTTGATATTTTTCACAAGGAGACAAGGATCAACCTTTTCTCACAGAATGATTAATCAAACAAAACTATTGTCTACTGGCATGGAAAGAATGGGAATCTTCCTGTTCATCTGATCTCCTCAGAAATTCACCATTCTTAATATTCCCCCTCAGTCTTGTCCTTCCGTCCTCTGTGCAAAATCACTTGGGAGAACAAGAGAAGAAATTCTCATGTTATAATGAACCAGATACGTGATTCAATTTCGAGAAATATTCTGGTGTCTTCTACCATGAGAGTTAAACTTTTGTTTTTATAGAGTAAGCTTCTCTTAAGAGTACGTAGCAGGATTCGACGAGTGATCATGAGCTCGAATCCTACTACTATCCTCGTTCATTCCGTGTGTGCTAAGAGTATGATTTGTAGATTGTTCAGCTTGATTGCCAATCAACATGGGAAGAGAGTAGAAGAGACTACACACCTTGTAAGTACAAAGAAGCTCAATTTCGAAGCAAAAAACACTGACATCTACTCCTACAGATAAATTTATCACAGATCACAGTAACATAGTTCAAATAAGGAGAACGCGACTCCTTTTGAAGACCAACCAGAGAATTTTGTGAACAAATATACGAGAATTCGACAACCGACATCAGAATTCAACAATTTTACCATACCCTTTCAACCAAACGTGACAAAAGATTAAACAGCAATCAAACGGGCAACGGAATTCAATAACACAAGAAACAAAATGAATGAGTTTCAGGAATCACCTTGATCAAGATCTTCTCTGAAGAGGCGATCTGCCTTCAATATCGACATCATCGAGCATTAAAATCCTGAATCGGCCATGTCTTCCCACAACTTTCTTGAACTTCTACATGATAAAATTCATCAAAACCCCGTTCACATTGATGTAAACATGAACAGAGAATAGAACAGCACAAGATGAATCCATAGAGGAAGTTCAAGAAAGCTGTGGAAAAGCATGACAGGACTTTCAGTTGCAATACATTGAGCTCAATTCACCTCAACATCTCTTATCATGTAAGCTTTGTGAAATAGCATCTAGGCCAAGCAATGAAGATAGATAGATGCACATATGGGAAATGTAAATTCGATATATAGGGAAAATAAAATGTAGTGAAATGATATGAAAACTTTAGCCCACATAATAAAAAGGAAATTTACTAGCTAGCAAGAGGACCACTATATCAATAAAGAATCTGTGGCATCAGCTTTATAGGCTGAGGGGGAGGCAGAGAGGAAGTTGTTGTAGGGTTCACTGGTTCCCTCGCATAGAAGGCCTATATGATTTTAACACACATAAAACGTCTACCACTATCCCACAGTAACATATTCAGCCTTCACCTTATTACTTTGTGGTTCGTTACATGGATAAAATAAGGTCATTCTCATCTACTTCGTTCAACTACGTCTAGGAAATCACAGCAATTGAAGCCATAGCGCTTTTTAATGTTTAAGCAAACTCTTTTAAGGTCTTCCTCTACCTTTCTCACGACTACGAATGATTCATTGCTTCTCAACTCCTTATGCACAGAAGGAGTTCACTTCTCATATCAGTATCACCCTCAACCGTGGCTCTCACATTTTTGGTAGTATGGATTAGTAAGTAAAGTTGATGTTATTCGTAAAAAACTTGCATGGCAAAGAAAATAACCAAGTAAAGCAGCCAAATACTACTGAGACTAGCAATGGTTATATGAAATATGAAAAAAGGGAGAGTTAGGAAAAGGTCAAATACATTTGGTGAAATGATGATAGTTTTCGATCCCATCACATGCAACCATGTGAGGAAGATCCCTCCTTTTCTTCCCCCACATTGAGAACAACAGGTATGGTGTGTTTATGGTCCCCAATTCCTAATGTTCGTTCCTCATTTTATTTATTTAATTAAATTGATTTTATTGCATGATAGTGCGCATTATAATATGCTCCATGGAGCAGAGATTATTAAAAATTAAGAGGATAATTTACTTAATTTGAGTATTTGACAGGATAGTTGAGAAAACAAATATCTTAGATCAGGATTATGGGAGTGATAGTTTTTAATTGACACAAGTGTGTGTATGGCCTTAGTGCTCATGCTGTATGCATATGAGCATAACAGTGCAGATATAATGATATCTTCACTCTTCAGATCTTTTTTATGGTTACGATTTAGATGAATGAAATAACCTAAGATTTAATTCATACTTGAATTTATTCGAGCATTTTGTCATCATTTTGAAAATGATGGATGAAATCCTTGCTTAAGACAGTCGCCCGCTCGCTTCTTCTGGCACAGGATTGCCACTAACTCTCTAAGGGTATACAACACGGGCTTTGGGCTAATTCACAAGCTCATAGATTCACCCAGTATGTAGCTCAAAGATAGGATAGGTTTCCGATGCTACTATAATGAGTGTAAATAAATGGAATGATACCTAATCATGAGAAAAACGTTACGGCTGGAAAGTCAGGGTTGACATTAAGCAGTAGAATATGAATCAGAATAGACTGTTCGAGTTCAATTGAAACATTGAATGGACAGAATCAAAGGCAAGGGAATATGAAGATGCTTTTGGGATGAATTGAGCACCTTCAAAATATTCTAGCATGAAGACTCAAGAAAAATCTTGAAAACCAGAAACCTTCAAGATAAGAACATATACATTGATAAAAACAGACATACAAGATAAATTTAGGGAGTGGTTAACTCCAGAGCAAAAAAAACTAATTCCAGAACAGCTATGTTTTAGGAGGAAAAATTTTCTTACAAAAATGAAAATTGCTATAGAACTATCCATTTTTACTATGGATTTAGCACTACCCTAAATTTAAACCATCTGTGTAAATGCCCACCAGCGTTTAAGAGTACTAAGGTACCAGATTCACATAACCTTATCCGAGTTATCTATCACGTATCACTCCACAAATGGTACTTCTACGCTCGTTTACTTGGACGTTTCACGAAGAGGAGGAGACAAGACTCTGAATTCACGAGGACAAAGACCACAGCGAAATCAACAAAGTGGGTTTCAGAATCATAACGAAGATATAATGCTGAAGATACCTTTAGACAATGTCCTTTGAAATTTTACTGTTTTACATTGAAAAGGGGCTGAAGCTGTATTTTGGTGAAGGAATGAATATATGGTCCCTCTTTGGCATGTATACATATATTTTGGTGATGATGCAGCTAGCAGAGAGAGCAGCTTCGACCCCAAAGGCTGGAGGTCAGAGAGGTCCAGTGCAGTGACAGATAACAGAGGGCCAAAATTTTTATTAGGATTGGGATGTTTCTCGCCATATACATATTCATATATACAACGCAACACTATGCAATGCCTTATATCTAGGCTTAAAGTTGGTCAAAATGACTTTCAAGTTTTTTTTTTTTTTTCTTCTGAAGAGACTTTAGCGGAACCACTTATAAGTTGTTTATTAGAACTTCGAAGAAAGGCTTGTTGTGAGACATGCATAATCTTATCCCTCTTATAATATCTCACAACAAAGAAATAATTTCCTGATGCTCTAGGTATATATCAAATCTCTGATCATATGATTCATCAAGTATCGGCACCAATGCAGCACTCTCCTCTAACGGGAAACAACTTAAGTCGTATTCAAGCATCGATCAAGCAAAATCACATCAGATTAACGGCTCCAAGGCATAACATATCAGAATCAAAGCACACAAGTGACTACTATTCAGTTTAGAAAGAACCATAAACCTAATAAAACCACGATCGCAGAAATGATCAATCGACTGAGGCACGAGCAATTATCTGCGAGGAAAAGAATCAAAGACGAGAGGATGAGAAACATTGAATTCGCTTCGATTCGGAGGCGATGTTCGAAATAATGGAACGAAAATCGATTGATTGACTAGTACCTTTCAGAAAACACTCGTTTTCTCTGCTCTAATCGCAACCATTGCATGCCACGATTTGGTTCGATTCAATTCGAGATTGAAGAATGAAGGGCTCGCCATTCAATGATTCAAGTGATCAGGGGTTTATAGTCGAAAATTGGCGATTTAGGGTTCTAAACGGAACAAAAAATGCTAATCTTACAACCAACCTGGGTTGGTCCAGTGATGTTCGAGTCAATAGGTTTTGGGTTCGATTCCCACTAATCTCAAAATTCATGTTGGCCACGTCCTTTGACCGAAGTCAAAGCTTTACCCGATGCTGATAAGGGACGCCTTATCAGTATCCGAAGGATTAGTCGAGGTGCACGTGAGCTGATCCGGACATCCTCGTTATCAAAAAAAACCTTACTTATACCTTGGGCTGGAAAGGAAAAAAAAAACTATTTTTCTTTTTTTTAAATCCCATTAACTTAGGAAGAATTTTTCTTTCCTTAAAATCTTTCTCATTTTTTTTCTTTCTTATTTATGACTTATAAATAGAGAATGTTCAAGAATTTATAAAGTGATATATTAATTATATTATAAATTATATTTTTATATAAAATAATTAAAGATTGAATACCGATACAATTGATTAAACAAAATCGCAGCCAAATATATACTCATTGTAAATATTGAACATATATTGTAAGAATTGTAGCCTGTAGGACTGGATGGATTTTATTAGAATCCTCAAATCCAACGGTTATTCGTCTATCTGTTCAAATTGGCAACCCAGAAAAAACTAGCGGGTGAACTAAAATCTTTGGCGGGCAGCAGAGACTTTTTTTCTTTCCCAAAACCCTAGAAGTTTTTTTCCTCTCATCTCCAATATTTTTCTCTCAATCAAGCTGATCAATGACCGGTCGAACTTCAATCTACGATGCAGAAAACAATCGATTCCTTCTTCAAATCCGCACTTGCCCCCAAATCACCGAACCCTAATTCGATTCCCAAGAATTTCGCCGTCGATGATTGGCTCGGTGACCGGCCTGATATCCGCGTCGAGTACAGCAGAGGAGGTTCAAATCAAAGCCAATTTTCGAGGTATGCAACCTTTTGATTTGATTGTTGCCTGAATCTGTATATTCACTATCGCATTGTGCTCCCAATTCGTCTGGAGTCGAGTAGTATCTTTATGTAGAACCGACAAAATCGAATTTAGTTCGCTTCATGGGTCAAGTCTCGTCAGGTGCTTTTTAATAGGGCTCAAACTATTATCGCTTTACAGCCTTGGTGTACCTCTAATGCTGATCTAAAACGATTTCCTTGCTCTAGTACCAAATTGGCCTAATCTGAAGCATTCACCTCAGTTATCACGAAGCTCGACTGGAGTATACTAATAGGCAATACAGGTTGACCAAACGAATATTCGACATGAAATATTTATTATGAGCTAAAGTAGGATCTCATTTGGCACATTTAAGGAAATAAGATAAGGGTATTTTGGATTTTGCAATGAATCTTCCTATGCATGACTGGAACCATGGGACTGTGTGCAGTTGTGTGAAAAGTGGTTTGATTGGCAACGAAGTAGTTCGCGGACCATTTTCAGAGGACGAGAAAAAAATGAATTCGGAGGCAAGGCCAGGGAAGGTCCTGAATAAAAAGAGAAGCTATGCCCAGTTTTATTTAGAGTTGGGTCAATCTGATTTTCTCCTGCATACATGTACAACTTGTGCAATGAATTATGCTAAAGGAGACGCTGAGGATGAGAGGTTTTTTTTTTTTTTTTTTGGTGATGAGGGTGTCCGAGCCAGCTCGCACGTACCTCGACTAATCCCCCGGACATTGACAAGGCGCTCCCCCCACTAGCATCAGGTAAATCTTTGACCGAAGTCAACGGGCGTGACCAACCTGAATTTTGAGGCTAGTGATATTCGAACCCAAGATCTTCAAGAAGAAGATTGAGTCGAACAACACTACACCAACCCAGGTTGGTTAACGCTGAGGATGAGAAGTTGCATTCTACTTTTCACAAGTATTACACCCATGGAATCTCATTCAAGGTTGGTTAACTCATGTTGAGCTCTGAAGGTGCCTTTTGTCGGGTCGAATGAATTGCTAATAAGTTCTGTTGATCTGGGTGGTAGGGATGGCGGTACGAGAGATTGATTGACACGAATTTGGCTGCAGGAGATCGTATTGTTCTTGTGTTGAATACTGACCCTCTGGCTCAGAAGAACAAGGTTTGAATTCTCTCTTACGGTCATTTTTTATAATGACAGCAGCATGTTCTTAATTTATTATTTACTGAAGTACTTTTCTAATCAGTACTTGATTTATAGATTGATGAAGTAGTCAAAAGAATGGAGGTTGAGCTTGGAGATGGATGGATTTTGCATGAGGAATGCAAGGTTGTTAAAGAATCATTCTCCACTGATATTGTAGAGTCATTTTGATGATCCTTCATTCTATTGAATTTCTTCATTGACACTAAAACTGCATAGGGAAGCGACGTTTTGAACGCGAGTAACATAAACCAGCTTTTTTTACAGGTGTATCTTTACATAGCATCACAAAGGATTGCTGGTTGTCTAGTCGCAGAACCTATAAGCAAAGCTTATAAAATCATCCCTTGTTGAACAAACAGAAGTTCAGGCAGCACCTGCTTAAAAGAAGCAGTATCGAAACTAACCAAGCTTCAGTTTGGAGACGTCTGCTTTCAGCGTGAAGTTTCTAAACAGTCTCCTGCAGGCAGAAGCTCCACGGATTTGAACATGAACTTTACTGGGGCTATGCTATGTGAAGAAGAAGCTGTACGGGCTGTTTGTGGGATTAGGGCCATTTGGGTCAGTCCATCAAATCGAAGAAAAGGCATCGCAACTTACTTGTTGGATGCTGTGAGGTATATTTCATTACACTTTTGTTTTTCGCAACGCTTTGCAGATGCCCCTTCATCGCACCGTTATGGTTTTCATTTTCGATGGATTTATGATGCAGGAGAAGTTTCTGCGACGATTCTGTTCTCGAACATTCTCAGTTGGCATTCTCACAGCCAACTTCAGCTGGTAGAGCATTGGCATCCAGCTTCGCAGGCACAGATTCTTTTTTGGTGTACAAATCGACATGAGCTGCCACAGAGTCCTCGAATTGTATGTTTGTGCAGATGTGTACACTGCAAGTCCTGTATATTCTGGAATGATCATTGATCACCCACAATTGTAGAATCAAACCATGCAAAATTGAATTCATACAGTCTCAAACGTTCATCTCAATCAGCCTCTCTGATCACCTAGTAGGTTCCAGTTCCACCATCTGTTGCAATTAACAAGGTAGATAGAATCAAAGGTGCTTCCTTTAAGGTACGCATGCTAGACGAAATTTCGTGTGTCACCTTACACTGTAGAAACCCTGTAGTTCTCATCGTGACTTAACATCCTGCGTCTAGTTTCAGATGTTTATGAGATGGGTCATTTCAAAAGCGATCATTCATCAGTAATGAGAGATTGTCTCGAATTATGTTGATCTGTGTTGTGAAATTCATATGTAAATCATCGTTAAGGTCGATATTAATTTCAGATTTCTGAACAAATATTCGTCTAGAAGTACTCTCTATGTTTTAATATAGATGCAAATCAGCAACATTGACTCTCGTGATTGAATAATCAAACATCATTTTAACAAAATTATCATAAAACACTAATCATAATACAAATTATATACTTTGATCTTGTAATAGTGTCGTAATTTTCTCATATCGTTGATATGAAAAATGAATTTTTTTCGAAACATCTAATATATATATTATTATCCAAAATGTTTCGACGGTACGTCATGCCATCCGGCGGGACGTCATCAATTTTAAGTTAAATAAGTATTTATAAAATCTAATATATATATTATTAACCAAAATTTTTCGACGGTATGTCATGACGTATATTAATTTTAAGTTAAATAAATACATATAAAAGAATCAAAAATTGAAAAAATCTTTTACAAAATAATATTTTGATAATTTAATGTTAAATAATTTAATATATATATTATTATCCAAACTTTTTTGACGGTATATCATGGCGTCTCACAGGACGCCATCAAGTTTAAGTTAAATAAGTAGTTATAAAAGAATCAAAAATTGAAAAAACCTTTTACAAAATAATATTTCGATAATTTAATGTTAAATAATAATCTATTCTTATCTTTAGCAATACTTTAATATTAAGAGATATTTATAAAAAGAAAAAAAAACTTACCCGATAAATTATGTATTTTAAATAACAATGACAATCTGATAAAAAAATAAACAAAAAAAATTTAAACGTGAAATGTAGACACAACGGAATAAGAACTTGGTCTTTGACTAAATGGAACCATCAAACATCGAGGATTATCCTCCTAATGAATCCATGCAATTAAGGATTATTTAAACATTTGTATTCATATTATCGTAATATCATATTTTATTAGGAAAATATTAAATTTTTTGGGGTTTTTTTTACCAAAAACTACAAAATCTTGAAAAAAAAATATCAAAAAGATACACAAGGAATCTAAATTTCAAAAATATATAATTTATCCATCTCATTTAAATCCCTAACCTTATTTTCATTTTCATCCCAACCCCTACCATCCCCCAACCACCGTCGGGTTCTTAGTCGGAATCCGATCATCGTCGTCGGAATCCGACCATCATCGTCGGAATCCGACCACCTCGTCGGAGACCTCGTCAGAATTCGGCCACCTCGCATAAGACCTCATTGTAATCCGGCCATCTCGCCAGAATAGAGCGTCACTTAACTCAGACTCTTTGTTTCGAAACAAGACGCCTGAAGGAAAAAATAGAGCGTCTGAAGATAAAAAATATTTTTATTCACACATGCTGCACTACAAAAAATATTCTAATGATGAAGAAAACAATGCCAAAAAAAACACAAAAAATTTACAACAAAATCGTTTAACATTTGATCAATATTGTTCCTCTCATACATTTCGTCGAACACCTTCCTTGTATCCTCCACCGTCCACATTTCGCATATAAATCTACTTGAAAATCCCATGAACCTATTAAACATTGGATTGCAGAGATATGTTGCGATCAGTGCAGTTGGGCTATAGCAAAAATCCTTATGGTTATGGCTCACCTGATTTTATCATGCACCTGAGATTATTATTGTCGAGCATAGAGACGTGGCGGTGAAGACGACGGAAGGAGACCAGAGGGTGAGGGTGCGGCTGACGACGGCGGAGCGGAGAGTGATGAGGGCGAATGTGGAGGCGGAGAGGGAGAATGGAAGCAGGAGGAGGAGGAAGATGAGATTGTGGGAGGAGGAATGAAAAACGTTCAAATTATATGTTTTGTGAAATAAAGTCGCGTTTGGATGTTTTTGGAATTAATTTATCAAAACTGTATGGTAAGATAATTTTCTAAATTTTTTTCGAATATTTTCTTAAACTGAAGAAGTTTAAATTTTTTAAAACTTTTAAGAAACAAAATATATCTAATATCTAAACATAAATCTAAATTTGTAATGAAAAGAAACCAGATTTTAAAAAAAATTTATATAATATCTAATTATAAATCTAAATTTGTAATAAAAAAATTACACAAAACAAAATATATGTAAATCAAAAATCAAATGGAATTAAAAAAATAACTATTTGATGATAAAAATTAATAAAATCCTAACGAGAAATTTTGTTTTTAAAAGAATTTTTATCTAATTAATTTGAGTAAAGGATAGACCGGGTATTATGGTTTTTTTTAAAAATAAAATAAAATCAAGAAATTTATGTTTAATGGAATTAATAAAATTTTTGTCCAATTAATTTATTGTCCTTTGATTACGAGTTAAAATATTGTGATTAAAATCTCACAAATATCAAATTTATAACTATTTAATGATAGAAAATAAATAAAATCATATCAATGTACAAATCTTTATGCAACAAAATAATAACAATTAATAATAAAACTAAAATAGTTTTTATCCAATAATTTTTTTTACACAAATAATGAATGATTATATCTATAGTATTCATTATTCATTAAACCACCTAACTATAACGATCTCTGTATCATATAAGAATTTTATTTTATTTATAAAACAATGTTTATAACGGATTTATCTTGAAATAGATACAATTATAGTTAAGTTAATTTACATATTTAATTAATTATTATATTTTTCTTTTATGATCTTTTATCGTAGCGCACAGACTAGTATTCTTGTATATACTATTACCCAAAGCCTTCCGACGGTATGTCATGGTGTCTCGCGGGACGTCATCAATATCTTTTAATCTAATATTTGACAACCAATGACAAGATTAATTATTTATACTATTTATATATATTAAAATATAATATTTCATAATCAATCACAATCATTCATTTTAATCAAATATTTCACATCCAATCATAATAATATATTTTAATCTTATTTATGATTTAGATGAACATTTATAATAATAATTTATCTATTTTAATTAGATAATTTTTAAAAATTTATTTCTTATATGTTTAAAATAATATGATATTTAAATTGAGACACTGAATCTATGTAAACAATCAAATGGTGTCTTTCTTGTAAGCTGCATTACATTTTTTCCAAACCCTTCATTCGACTGTTCAACTCCTTCTTCCTCTTCCCTCTTCCCTCTCCATCTTCTTCGTCACCAAGTTATCAATTCATCAACTTAATCAAATTCATCAAGCAAAAGCAAAAATGATCGAAGCAGAGCCGCGCGATCTCCACGCCGACTACGCCGCCTCTCGCCAACAGGTAAAACCCTACTCGATCCCTCACTCTTTCAATCCCATAAAATCTCCAAAAATAAATACTAACAAATTAACAATGAAATTATGATTTCGATCTTAGATTCAAGTATCATCACTGTGTGTATCTGTTTGATTTTGTGACATTTTTTTTTATCGAGCTTGGTTATTGAGGATTACTGTGTTAATTTAGGGTTTTGCTAGTGTGAATGGGAGCGAGGCGGGAGGTGAGGCGCCGGAGGAGGAGATGGTTTGTGTGAAGGAGAATGTGTCGGTGCATCCGACGGAGTAAATTGCAGATAGGATCAGTGGAAGGTTGAGTTTGATCAAGCAGGGAGGGTCTCTGTGTGTGGTATAGTTTGATGGTGATGATGTCTTGGTTTGTGATAATTAGTAAATTAGGTTGTGGTTTTTTAAATGTTGGGGTGATATTTGTGTGGAATTGTGGATTGTTGCAGTCGTGGATTCCGTATAGAGTGGGGAACTTGAGCTCACAGCTCTCGGAGAAAAGGTGAGGATGAGTTTGATTTTATTTCAGGTGTGATCAGCGTTGGACATATCTCAAATTACTACTTGTATAATTTTATGTCATCAAAAGAAAGGATGTTTCAGCATATCATAATCTTACAGAATGTACATGACAGATTGGAATGATGCCGTCATATTCATGTAGCCGACCCCACTTGATGGGATAAAGGCTTGATTTGTTGTTATTGCTGTTGTAAAAGAAGGGATGTTTTAGTCGACATTTGAACTTGTGACCAATACATCCTTAACAGGAGCGTTTGATCATCAGTAGTTGAGCTCCTCTTCTATATATTGTTTATGTTCCCATGACCAGTTGTAATCCTGATGTCAACATTTTAGTTTGGTGCCAAATTCCTAATTGGAGTGCTTATGAGCGATAAAAGAGCATTGTCATAACACAGAGGCTGGTTGACGGGTACTTAGTGATCCATGATTTTCATTATTTGGATGTTCATGCAGATAGGTATCTCTATACGATAAGGCTGTTGGAGTTTACTGAAATACGATCCATTCACCAACATACTCCAGCACTTGGATGGCATTATGTAGTTGTGCTCTTGTCATCAGGTGAGAATCTCGAGGTCCTAACTCCTAAATAGTGTTTTTCTTACATTATTCTGCTGGTTTCACTTGTTGTTTCTCATTGAGTTTTGGTAACTTGAGTTATAAAGTTGAAACTCAAAGATTGACCTGTAGAGTGATAAAGTTGCAAGTTATAGCTTGATTCTCAATTGGTGCATTCAGTCATTTTTAAAGCATGAAATTTGTTACATGCATATTCTAACGTAGAGTTTCTTGCAGGACTTGCATATCCTCCTCTTTACTTTTACAAAGGAGGTGTTAATGAGTTCCTTGATACAATCAAGCAGCATGTCTTCCTGGTAAGGTCAGTGGCGGGACACTAACGTTGAGCTGGGAATATCATCATAGGTGGTTTTGTTTTATATGTTTGCTCTAGAGGTCAAAACAATTTTTTAGTATCTTTATATCGCTAACGAGGTTTAGTACTCATTCTTCTGTTAGGTTTGTCATTGTATTCATCGGCATTGTAAATGGTGGTGTTACTGGTGTATTTGTTTGCTACTTCAGTACTTGTGAAGTCCTAGATTTTCTTTGATTGCTTATCCTCTTTTGATATCCTTCCAGATCAGAAGATGATGCAAATGTTCTCATTGTCAATGGCTTTCGAGATTCTTTCCAGGTGCCTCATTTTTTTTCTTTCATGAATAACCTTCATACCGATATATAGATATGACTGTATATATGTGAATGAATTGAATGATCATCTTCTGTTTTAGCAAAATCCTCCTAATGTTTAAGCATAATAAATCCCTTTCAATTCTCGAAAGGACATGATGCCATTCTTTGTTCTCTGAAGAGGACACAAACTTTCTCCAATACCACATAAGCCTCCTAGGGCATCAGACATATAGCCTTGAATTGTTGCTCTCATGACCAAATAGCTGCCGGGTCTGGGAGGGTTTATCTAATGGCGGGTACCTTTTCAACGAAAAGTTGATTGTGGATTCAATATCTTGCAGTTTGTGTTCTTCAATCTGTCTCGTGGTGTTTTCCTCTGTATTAATATGTGACTGTTCTGTCATGCCACTGATGATTAAATTGGCAGTTAAAGAAGTCGGTCCTGGTGGGAGGGAAACCATGCTAGTCACCATTGGCCCAGAAAGAGGTAACAACACCTGACTGTTTCATCATAATTATGCTATTTCCTCTCATTTGATCGAGTTATTTGTCTATCCCATTCTGTAGCTAGGAATTACTCTACGAGGGATATGGGTAGCTCAATCTTGGCAATGACACTAGGTTTCTAGCATCTCTAGCGATCTCTCCATGTTTGAGGATAAGTCTAGTGTAAATTGGATTTTGGAGAACTGTTATTCTCATTCCAGTGAAGATTTCCAATACTTAGAATCCTTTACTGGCGTTGAATAGCAAATGCCCTGCGACCCGACTTCCATTCCGTGGCAACATCTATCTGATGGCTGCACATTCTAGATCACTTATATGCTGTCGTTGCAAGTCATAGGGGCTCTGCTCTAGAGTACTTGTGTGGTGATTTGTTGATAAAGTCGAACTGATTGTCCATACTATGGTGCTTTTCCTTAAATTTTAGTGAATCATTTTTTCCTAACTACATCATATGATTCATCAACTGATGGTTGATTCTCTATAGAAAAAAAATGTGGAAAAAAGAAAGGAAAGGAGTTTGGGTAGATGTCTTATATTTTTCTCCTGGTTGTTGCTTACAATGAGAACTTCCTGTTCCGTGACTAATGTAATTATATTGTCTTGTAGTGGGTCACTTTCCTGGATTCAGAGGGGCGAGTGAAGGATACCAAATCTTTGAGAAAAAGAATATTTTATGGAGGAGTTGCACATGACTTGCGAAAGGAGGTCTGCTGTTGTAAATTGACGTGGTAGACTAGTACAGGTCCTAGTTTTCTTCTCTTGCATATTCTAATTTGAACTATTCATATAGGTCTGGCCATTTTTACTGGGTTATCATAGCTACGATTCTACATATGCTGAAACGGAGTATTATCAAGCAGTGAAGAGAGAGGAGTATGAGACTATTAAGCTGCAGTGGCAGGTTGCTAATTCATCTTCGAGTAAATTAATATCTCATTATGTATGCATGTTGTAGATGGTAAGTGATGTAGGACAAGGAAAAGAAATGAGATTTGGGAATAGATTTGAGAGAAAGAGAAGAGAAGAAAAGAGGAAGAAGTAGAAGAAGGATTTGGGAGGCTTAGAAATTCAACTTCAATTCATGCAATATTTTCCTTTTTTCAAATACAATACAAAGGAGAGAATTTTATACAGTTTTGAATCCCACTCCAAACGTAAACGAAAACAAAGAAAATAAGAAAAATACTTAAAAAGGAAACACGTTTCAATTAAAATCATGCATGGGTTGAGACACGTCTAAATCTTTCAAGATATCCATCACGCGTGGGTGGAGTCACGGGTGGATCTAGATGGTCCATTTAGGGGAGAAATCACACAACAATGTCATTCATTCAAGTTGAATTGATACACTACCAAAGCATGATATTTATAGGAAATGAAAATGCAAACAAGATACCTGAAAACAAACTAAGAAAATAACACAATATAAACGTGAACATAATTGTAACGCTCCGTCTTTCCTGGACCTATCAAAGGAAACCAGTGTTCTATAAAACATATTAATTGGTGAATAATCGTCCGATTAATCATTTTCGAAATTATATCGAGTAATTTGTGGGTACTCACCCGAATTAAGTGGTCATAGGATTAATCGATGGAGTAATCCTTATTTTCTTTTAATCTTCGCTTATTGGATGATTAATTGTTTATTAATTAATTCTTTGTGGTGTGTGGCATGCACTACAACATTCGAGACTATTACCGACAAACATAATCCGTCGAAAAGTTGTTGGAAATATGGTTTCCGACGACTTTCCAACAACTAGAGGTCCATCGCAAAAGTGCTTGTCGAAAATAGTACTTTCCGACGACATTGATTTAGTCGTCGGAAAATTTCCGACCGCTACTAAATTCCGTCGGAAATTTAGTGACGGCTGGCGAAGATCTGTTGAAAACTTTTTCCCGACGGCAGATGATTGGCCGTCGGTAATTTTCCAACGGATTAAGAGGAGCCGTCGGTAATTTTTCGACGTAAATATTTTCGTCGGAAATATCATAACTGGGGTTCTTTCCGACGGTTCTGGTTGGGCCGTCGGAAATGTTGGGTTCCATAAACAAATGTAGCCTGCTTTCACGTTATCCTGCTGTGTACACACTAATCCAACAATATGCATATATAATACTAACTAAAAAGCATAAATATACTAATGTATAAACCCACAAATACATCCAAAATACAATACAAGAATTACAAAAGATCCCAAATCGTCGTAAATCCGTCCACAGTTGAGTAGTAACAATGACACTCAAGTTCACATTACAATCAAACAACTAACAAATAGGATCGGATGGTGGTGGTGGAGGAGGGGGTAGATTGAACTTAAAATGGGAAAACAGATCAGAACAATTTCCAGGCTCTTGCGAAAGTTGGCTTAAAAACTGTGTCACGAGATCAAGCCGCGAACCTTGTTGTTGGATTATTGTTGCTTGCTCTTCAATCCGTGAACCTTGTTCTTGGATTGTTGTTGATTGCTCTTTGAGTTGTCACCTAGCATCTTCCAACTCCATGGCCATTTTAGAGGAACTAGATGCGGATGCGCTTGAGCGTGGCTTTTCATAGTAAGAATGAACCTCAGAGCCTAAACCGAGCACATTTGCCTTCCTCCACCCAACAACACTCAAATATAAATCATTCTGTATTTGAGCTGGCACATCTCATGGGCTTGTTATGTTGTTGACCTCCATATACTCCTTCTACAACCTATTATACTTCTGCATTACACCATAGAATTTGGATAAAAAATATAATTTACATAATCGAAGTAAAAACAAAGTAGAACATATGCTAAAGTAAAAGCAATAAAAATAATTGCTCGGAGGTCAAGTAATGTAAAGTCCTTGTTCACTTTCAGCCATAAACTTGATGATCGTTGATCAAAAAGTACCTTTGCTCGACGTTGTATGTTCAATAGAATGTAAAGCACATGTGTATGTAGTGTACAAAACATGATAGAATCAGATCAAAGTTTTACATTGAATCGTGTAATCTTAATTGATTCAGATGATGGTATAGATACTAGTGTTTACACTCTTATGCCTGGATACAAATCAAATTCATTGCTCTAATTAGTTGTGCATTGAAACAGAAACAGAAGCAAAATCAGAAGCAGAAGCAGAAGCAGAAACAGAAACAGAAACAAAAGCAGAAGCAAAAACAGAAACAGAAGGGAAATTGAAGTAGAAACAGAAACAAAAACATTCGAGATATATTAGAGTGGCTAACTTATCCAAAAGACAACTACTATACAAATAATTATATTTATAGAGAAGTGACATAGCTGTATATTGTGGAAAAAGAAAATGAATGCCATCACCTCCCTTGCTCTGTCAACAGTATAAGAACATCCATCAGAATTCTCAGCAGCATTTTTCTTTGTGCGAGTGCGATAAAACATCTCCGGAGCAATTTAGGTTACGGTCAAGCTCCTTCGCCTACAACAATTATATAGAAAATAGATTCAATTTATAACGTGAGTTGATCATAATGGTACGAAATAAAAAACAAAGAAATTGCATCTTTACCAATTTCATTTTGATTTCTGTGGTTGAAACAGAGCCTTGACTGTGAAGGCTTGGTCTTTTCATCCTATTCTCAGTATTTCTTCTAGATCTTTCTCGAAAATCGGGATTCTCACGATTAGCAAGACACTGCATTCGAATCTCCATCCTGCACCAGGGGATCACCGTACTAAGAGGCGTGGCACAAATATAATTGTGCATATCAGAAAGCCTCCTGTTAACATAATACTCACATCCCTTCCTAACAGCATCCGTATGAAAAACATCCCATCTAAAATCATGCTACAAAATTGTAAAACAATGATCATTGTCATAGTCAGAAACAGAGTATAATGGCTATAACAAAAATCATAAAAATAAGGGATATATATGATGTAATAAAAAAATGAAATAGCGATAACTAATTACCCGGAAAAAAAAAACCACCATCGATGGACAGTGTGCGGTCCCATCATCAAAAATGAAAAGTAAGGGCCATCATAATACTTCCTAAGATGGGCACCGATCCTCCGAGACATCATTGTGCGTTTAAACCTAGATAAATTTTTTTTTATTAATCAAACATTTCTAAAGATGGATATAGAATTAAATGCAATATGAAAATATAATAAAAATTACCATAAATTATTCGGCGATGGAACATATAGTGCGTAAGGATTCCCCGTCTCATCTGGGTGCGAAGGGACATCCATGAACCGCCTGGGCTAGATGCATCAACGATGTCATCCACATCATCCACATCATTCATAGAATCATCTCCTTGATAATCATCAATCTGGTCCTTGCTGTCACGTAGTGTAGATCTAAGATGTGCAAATTGGCTCTCTCGAGCCCCAGAAGTATGTCCAGGACCACTAGTACGCACACCTCGACCACTAGAAGGGGAGGAACGATCTTGTCCGCTCTCGTTTATGCGAAACCCTCGACCTCGTAAGGGGGAGAACAACTATCTCCTTTCCCGTCTATGCGCAAACCTTGATCTCCAGAAGGGGATGAACGATCATCTCCGCTCCCGCCTATGCGCAAACCTCGACCTATGGAAGGGGAGGAACGATCATCTCCGCTCCTGTCTACGCGTACACCTTGACCTCGTGTATAAGAAGGAGAGGAATGGTCATCTTCTCTCCCACCTTGCACTACTCTCTTATCCTTCTTAGGCATATCTTTTGCTCACTAACCATGAAAAAAATACAATAGGATGAAAATCCATAAATGAAAGAAGAGAAAATCATACAAAAGTGTCATGAAGATTGCATAAAATACATCGGTTCAACATCTAATGAAAAAGTGAAAAGCATAACACATCAATCTCCATCAGATTGATCGTCTTCTTCCTCTTCTTCATAGTCTTCTTCGTTATCATCGTCTTGTTCGTCCTCCTCATCTCCCTCATCAATCTCCTCTTTATCTTCAACCTCTTCTGCATCCTCCTCATCTCCATCCATATCCACGACTAAGTCATCTATATCTATTTCTGATAAAGAAGGTGGATCACCACTCCTATCTTCTTGAAAGTCGGTTTCATCAGTCGGAGAATTTATAAAGGCTCTTGGCTTAATGTTGAATACAGCCAACCAATCTTTTTTGTCCATTCCTATCCCAGGATATGGATGATATGATACTTGTTGTGCTTGATATGCCAATATGAATGTATCATAATATGAGAGCAATTTATTTTGGTTAATATCAACCAGTTTATATCTCGGATGCACTTTAGTACCACGGGGACGAGAATCAAACCATTTGAATTTAAATAGAACCACATGGCACGGTCCAGCATCTCCAAAATACTCCAAGCGCATAATGCTTTGAAGGATACCATAAAAGTCTCCAGCTCCTTTGCTTTTAAGACAAATGCCATAGTTCATTGTCTCTTTATGCTATCCATATTCAAAGGCATCGAATTTGAACCCATTGATGAAATATTGATCATATTTTTGAACCTCTTTATTTGGTCTAAGAGCAAGCATTCGGATATTAGCATCCACATTGTTGTTAATAACCTGCAAACACAGTGTAGGTGTCAAACTTACATAATTTTTCAACCAAGATGAAAATTGTTGATTACAGAGCTTCCAAACTTCCGCCCGCGTCCTTGCTTGTCGTGTAAATATCATGTCTTTTTCAAATAAACTATTCCAAATACAATGCATATTAGTTTGACAATTCCAAAAAAAAATACCTCTAACTATAAAAAAAAATTATGTATAATTATTAAGCACAATTACCTTTCAAATTCGCCCAGGCACCAGAACTATTAAGCACATATCGATGCACAACTTCATGATCACGGTCAGAAAGATGTCGAGGCGTTCCATTGTTTGGTGCATATCTCCTCTTATGACCAGTGAAGATCTCTGGGAGATTATCATTGATATCTGAGGAAACACGTCCCATAGTTCCAAAGAAGGTCTCTGGACTTACTATCCATATTAGGCGCGAGGTAGTGAGTGCAAAAATTTGAGACCTCTTCTGTGAGATAAGCATTGCAGATTGAACCTTCGACTCTTGTCTTGTTTGAAACTTTTTTCTTCAAATGGAGTTGATGTCTGTCAATTAAGTTTTAACTTTTGTCTTAAAATGAACAAATGGGTTGAAAAACAGCTTCTATAAAATCGCACTCATGAAAATTATTAACATACCGTTCCATAAAATACATCCATTTATATTGCACTGGTCTGCATAGCTTGGCCTCATATGGAAGATGAACAGGAAGATGCTCCATAGAGTTAAACCAACTTGGTGGCATGATTTTCTCCAACTTACAAAGAATGACCGGTATCTCTTCCTCCAAACGCTCCATGTCTTCAACACGAATGGTGTTACAATATAAACCTTTGAAAAAAAAACGCAACTCCGTGAAGGCTTTCCACACTTTCTCTGGCAACAATTCTCTAAAAGCCACGGGATCCAATCGCTGCATAAACACATGACAATCATGCGTTTTCAAATTTGCATACAAACGAGGTTCATCTTTGGCCACACATCTGCTAATATTAGATACATAGCCGTCAGGAAATTTCAACCCTCTGATCCAGCTACATAATTGAAGCCGTTGTTCCTTTTGCAGCACATAAGGAGCAGGTGGCATGATCATGTCTCCTCTTCCATTCGGTTGCATAAGATGACTAGGACGTCTACACAATTCAGCCATGTCAAGCCTAGCCGTAGGAACATCCTTCGTTTTACCCGGCACATTCATCATCGTATTATACAAATTATCGAAGATATTTTTCTCAATATGCATAACATCAAGATTATGCCGTACCAACTTACACCAATAAGGAAGCTCCCAAAAAATACTTCTTTTGTTTCAATTGTGATCTTTGTGCAGACCATGTACAGGCTGACCTAGCATCACTTCATTTGTAGTCGAGATGTCTATCAAAAGTGACTGTATTTCATCTCCTATGAGCAAAGGTGGAGGGAGACCTCGTTCAACTCTGTTTTTCTTAAAATCGATCTTGTTTCTTCTGAAAACATGATCATGTGAAAGAAAACAGCGATGACAATCAAATCATGACTGTTTTCGCCCATGTTTCAAAGAGAATGCCTTTGAATACCCCATGCAATAAGGGCATGCCAACCGTCCTGCAGTACTCCAACCCGACAACATGCCATATGCTGGAAAGTCACTAATTGTCCATAATATTGCAGCCCTCATCTAAAAATTCTGTTTCCGATGCATGTCATTGGTGGTCACTCCGATATTCCACAAATCCTTCAGCTCATCAATCAAAGGCCGGAGATATACATCAATGTTTCCTTTAGGGCTATTTGGATCGGGAATAATTAAAGACAGAAAGAGAAAAGATCTCTTCATACACATCTCTGGAGGGAGATTGTACGGAGTTGAGACAACGAGCCAACAAGAATATTGTTTCGCTGATTTACCAAATGGGACAAACCCATCGATAGATAAGCCAAGTCTTGCATTTCGTGGCTCAACAGCAAATGAGGGATACGTGGTATCTAAATGCTTCCATGCCTCACCATCGGAAGGATGCGACATGACGCCATTGGGACGACGGTTCTCAGCATGCCAACACATTGTAGAAGTTGTATGTCGAGTTGTATAAAGTCTTTGCAGTCTCGGAGTTATGGGAAAATATCGAAGAATTTTAACCGGAACAAGTCTACCATTGCCAGTCTTCTTGTACCGATTAGAGTTGCAGATGTTGCATCTATTGAGGTTTTCATCTTCCTCCCAAAATAACATGCACCCATTTTCACAGGCATGAATGTTGACTATCGAAAGTTCTGGCATCTGAAGAAGTTTCTTTGTGTCATAATATGATTTAGTCATAACATTCTCGTTTGGGAGGATATCTTTGATCAAATCAATCAGATTATCAATTGCCCTGAGAGGGAGATTATAATCACAATTTGTCTTCATTACTCTAACTGCAACAAACAACAAAGACTCTTTGCAGCCATCATACAAAGGTGTCTCCGCATTCTTGAGCATTTCAAAGAAACCTTTGGATTCTGGAAGGGACTCTTCCTCAACTTCAGGTTGAGCAATGTTATGCCCGAAATCCATAAATGCAGGTCTAAATGCATCCTCTGACATACTACAGAAGGGAAATTGCATAGGCTGCATGTTTAATGGATTTGAAGTTGAAGCACCGTATCTGAAACCCCACAGCTCAGATTCTTCACCATGACATAGCCATCATTCATAACTAGGTATGAAACCTCTCTGATATAAATGCAACTTGACTGTCAATTGGTCTTAAAGGCTTGTTATCACATTTTGTGCAAGAACATTTCAAATGTCCGGGAGAACTCTAAGTATCATGAGCTACAACAAAGTTGATAAATTCATCTACCTTTGACATGAAAAGGAGGCACTCTATTTCCAATCATTCTTTCATACATTCATCGTCGATCATTCGACATAATTTCTGCTTTGATTTAGACTTCATCAGAATAAGAAAAATATTCATCGTAAAATATTTTTTATCAAATATGTGAATCTAAATAATAAAACATAAGCATATTTACAGCGACCTAGAAAATTTTAAGTTTAATATGACGATTACACTCCTTTAAAAACATATGCACATCTCATGTCAATTTTCACAGAGTCAAACAACAAGTGATGAATACGAATTCTAGATTCCATTGGGCAATTGTGATAGTGGCCAAAAAATGGAGCACTCTATTTCAACATCACATGAGCTATTTCCAAGGTTCCTGAGTTTAGGAAACTACACGAGGCACCATCAAAGATGCAAGTTCTCTAAGAAGCAGAAATAGAATGGCAAACAATTAGCCTCCTTTTGCAAATTATTTGCTTGTAAGAAGAGAAAAGTGATCGTTATGATATGAAGTTCCAAATTGTTATTCCTACACGATCCCATCTTTCATTGTTTAACATGACTAAATGAATTAATTTGTCAGTTGTACAACTGCTCCAAAAGTAGGACCTTCGCAGACTCCAGTCAAATAAATTTTCAAATTCAAATGACTTCTAGTGCACCATAGGGTTCCATTGACATATTGGAAACCGTAACCAAAATTGGGGGGAACACTAGTCATATGCCAACTAGTAGTGCTATCACAAAATTGTAAAAGACAGATAGAAGACACAGACGAATAAATTCAAAGATGGTAACAGATGGATACCTTCACAAGTATTCGGACTTTAGGGTCATGCAGCTTAACACCTCTAAGTGCCAATGTAGTTAGTTCGGGGCAGCAGTTCACAAAATTAATGCAGGTTTGTAATTTGATACTATCAGCTCTGCCTGCCATATTGAACAGCATATGATAAGCAAGGAAGCTAAAAAAAAAAAAAAAAACAAAGAAAGAAAGAAATAAAGAAACCACTTGAATAAAACATAACCACCGGCTTTTGACGACTCGAAGAACAGGCGGTGCCGGAGAGGACAACGTCCTGAAACTGATTCTAGTGCGGTGCAGGAGAGGATAACTTCTTGAAACTGATTCTAGTGTTTGCTTCAACTCAACATGATCGCGAATGTGGAAAGTACAACCTCTTGCAGACCTCACTCGCAGACCTCATAAACCCCACCTTGACAAAGAAAATAAGCAAAATACATAAAAAAGAACGACGCTTCAACCAAAATCACACGTGGTTTGAGACTCGCCTAAATCTTTCAAGATATCAATTACGCGTGGGTGGAGTCACGTGTGGATCTAGATGGTCCTACATTATTTTCCCCTTGCTGAAAAAAATTCGTCCTTGAATTTTGAAAAAAGGAAGGATTAGGGTCTCTACATGAGCAAAAATATCACGAATCTATGCAACTCTTCACAAAGAAGTTCCTCAAACAACTTTTGACTCGTAACAACTTATAAAGCTCATGATGAACTTTCACTTCAAAGAACCCATTTGGTACAATGTACTCAACATATCCTATATCATAACATGCGTCCGAAGACTGGTATTTTATTTTCACCAAAGATCGATCCTTTATCTCATGATATACATTGAGAGATGTCTATAGTAAATGCTCCACGTTACCATTTTCTGCTAAGACTAAGTCAATCTTTGAATGTTCAACTGTGATGTTGCTCTCCTTTTCAAAAGTCTGAAACGATTGTTTATCCATTCGACAATAAGTTGCATAGATATACCTACCATGTACTTCTTGCCTTGCAAAAATAGCATCTTATGAGGTGTAGAATTGGATGCGAAGGTCCAAATCTTTCAAACTTCTTAACTGTGTAGTTGTCTCTATTTCTCCCTATGCGGAAAAATCTTGCTACTCCTTCCGTCCCGAATAAATTACAAAAGTTTGACTTGACACAATTATTAATATGTGTTGATTTTGGTAGTTCTGACGGTTTTACCCTTTGAGTGTAGAGAAAAAGTAATGATGGAGACGATGATGTGATATAAAATAAGGATATTTGAAATTTTTTCACACTAAATTGTTTTCATTTATGGAAATGATACAATTTATATGAGATATCCAGTTTTAAAAATGTGTCGTAATTTATCTGGGACGGAGAGAATATATAACTTCAGTGGGTATAACATATGTCTCATTTTGAATCTTGACAAGTAACGATCGATGGTGTACTTCACAAGTCGACTACATATACAACTCACCCAAGATGGTTCACTTTGATAGCTTCTTATATTAACACAAAAGTCAATGCTTCCCTAGATCTCCTCTGAACTCGTGAGTGAAAGCATGATAAGTTGCAACATTATTATCCACACCTTGGATCTTTATATTGGGAACAAGACCAAGAGCATCCAGGCAATTGAAGATAACATCCAACCACCTCTTCACTTGTCAAATTTAATGTTCAACCTCTTTAAATAATAACTTGATTTTTGAATAATCCCACCACTTGCACTCCAACCCACCATATGCATTTGCTCGATTAGCTTTCTCTTCTTGAAGGGGAACCAACAGCTAATAAACACTCGAACCCACCAAAACTTCGATCTTTTGGTAAATTCTTTCACAAGCAACCTTCAAGGACCAAAGCGGGACATGAGGCCATATATCGGTGTATGTTCTCTCCTTTTATCTTTTTTTTTTCTTCTAGGGAACAACTCTTCGGCTAACGACAAGAACTCCACAAATTTGAGGGTGTTGTGCTCCAGATCAGTATACTCTTCTTTTAATCTAAAAAGGTTCTTGTTTTGTTTTTGAAGGGTTAAATTCTTTGCTCTCTTTTTGTGGCGGAAAAATCTGAATATATTGATGCACTCAATGTGTTAAATGAAATGCTCGAACAAAATCTTTGAAGAAGTTGAGGAAATTTTGGCTCTGATACCAATTGATGTAGGACGAGAAAAAGAAATAAGATTTGGGAATAGATTTGAGAGAAAGAGAAGAGAAGAGGGAGAAGTAGAAGGAGGATTTGGAAGACTTAGAAATTCAATCGTAATTCATACAATAATCCTTTTTTTTTTTTTTCAAATATAATACTCCCTTTGTCCCAAACAATTGGCATATATATGTATTTTGCATTATTCTATACCATGAATACATGTCTCGTTTTCATATCAAATCACGTCTGATCTTAACATGTATTAGGTTGAAGTATGCAACTTACACAACAATTGATGTTTCACAATAAATTTATAAAAAAAACTATGTTTGATCGTTGTTGCATGCATGTCAAACTTTACATTGACACGCATGCAAAGTCAATCTGTTTCATCTTTTTCGGGACAGAGGGAGTACAAATGAGAGGATTTTATAAAGTGTTGAATCCAAACTAAAACGAAAACAAAGAAATAACCAAAATACATAAAAAAAAAAACAAAAAACAAAAAAAGGAAGCACGTTTCAACCAAAGTCACGCGTGGATTGAGACATATCTAAATCTTTCAAGATATCCATCAAGCATGGATGGAGTCACGTGTGGATCTAGATGGTCCTCCATTAGTAAGTTTCTTTTACCAAGACCTCGTAGAGGGATATGTTCCGTGGTACAAGATACGAGATAATGGATTCATTGTGTCCATGCATTTGATCCCACAAATGAGACAAGAGCTTGGTTTGTATTAGTAATTGATGTTGTTAAAGATGAGTTTCTTATGATGCTGGAACTCAGTTATCCAATGCAATATAATACTCCCTCCATCCCAAAATGATCGCAACATTTTGACTTGGCATGCGTGTCGATGTAAAGTTTGATACGCGTGCAACGACGATGGAATGTAGTTTTTTTGTAAATTTATCGTAAAACATCAATGGTTGTGTAAGTTACGTACTTCAACCTAATACATGTTGCGAGACGATCAGACGTGATTTGATATGAAAACAAGATTTGTGTTCATACATACATAATAATATAAAATACGTATATGTTGTAATTATTATGAGACGAAGGGAGTATGGGAAAAGGGTCTTGATAGATCGTGTGTCAAGTAATGATCTAATTGTTGAGATTTGAACATTCGAATGAATGTTTTAGATTAAAAACGTGATAATTTAATTTCAACCCTCCATCTCTGTTGATTTAATTTTAATCGTTGTTCTTTTACTTGACACATAGATACACAAATTCCTACCCATATAATATTCTTAGTTCCATTAGCTTGTTGATATTCTGATCCAACTTGTAGTCTAGTTGCATTTTTTTGCGTGGTTTATGGTGAAAGCCTTTTTCCAATTACATGTGGCATTTTCCTACTGTAAGTGCGGCAACTGATAATCTCATGCCATCGGGGCATTTCTTCAGTTTACTTAACTGCTTCTTTTTTTATACTTAATGTCGCATTTAGTGTGACATAATTTCCTTGAACAATCTAAATTTTTTTATGTATTTTCATAGTTATTTAGATGTCTCGGATTTCGTAGTTTCTGGTGGAGTCTGAAAAAGTCCTACCATTGTTTTCCCTGCAGAGCATTTCAACTTATCAGGCAAAGAGGTTCACAAAGTTTAGAGAGAGAAAACGCTTAATTGAGATTGATGCGGTATGTTGACGTGTTTCTTGGATAAATTACATTTACTTGTATAATTATCATGCTGTATAACTGACTGCAGCTTTAATGGTTGTTAGGTGACAATAGATAGATCTGTATCTTTCTATCATGGGGATGACAATCCCAATGTCACTTCTCTACATGATATACTTCTGACATATTCATTCTACAATTTCGACCTTGGCTATGGTCAGGTATTTTCTTTTGATGGCAACATTTTTCTGCTGCATTTTTATGTGCTTTTATCGAATTGCATTGTATAATTTTTTCTCTGTTGCTATCGTATGGATACATGTTCTATCTTAAAGATGGAATGGTGGCACATTGTGCATTAAGAACTGTCATATGCTCACTTGCAACTTCCTTATTGGTCTCAGTGACGCCCAATTTCTTGAGCTGCATTTCATGCTAAGTGCTGAAATTTACTTTTGGTCACTCACAGGGAATGAGTGACCATCTGTCGCTGATATTATATGTCATGAGAGGAGAGTCTGAAGCCTTTTGGTGCTTCTCAGTTCTTGTGGAACGGCTTGGCACAAATTTTGATTGTAGTCACAGTTGGGTGCATTCTGAGCTTTTTGCACTGTCAAAGGTATGCCTCACTTTTCTTATTGTATCACAGGACTTTTCTTGTACTCCTCATTTTCGTGGAATGCATAATTTCGCCTTACGTTTTTTGGTTCGTTGTGAAATTTTTTGTCATTGTTTAAGATCAATCACTCACTGGACACTCTATTTAAAGGTTTAGTTAGGTTGTTGATTATGAATGTGGTTTCTCTTTTGGCAGCTGATGGAGATACTGGACATCGAATTGCACAACTATTTCAAGCAGATCGGCTGCTCGGACTATTTATTTTGCTTTCGGTGGATTCTTACACAATTTAAGAGGCAAGTGAAATTGCTGGTTGACCACTATCATGGAAAAATCATGTTCGATCTCCTTGCCTAGTCGCCTTTAAGACCCTCCTCCTCATGACTTCAAGTTCATGTTCCTTCCTGTTCTTGACTTGCATTGCTTTCATTATTTCACTTCTACGTGCTGGTGCATTAAGACGTCTCACTTCCAATTGTTTGCATCATTGATATTTATGCATCTGATCTGATGCTTTTTTTCAGGGAATTCAACTATGAGGAGACAATGAGGCTATGGGAAGTCATGTGGACTAATTATTTATCTGATCACTTCCATTTATACGTATGTATCCCCATCCTTAAACGATACCGCAGTAAAATAATAGACGAGCAGATGGACTCCAGTACTCTCCTGCTATTCATCACCAAGCTGAGCGATCACATGGACCTCGAGGAAACGCTCCGGGGTGCTGAAGCGCTTTGTATTTCTGCTGGAGAAGACGGGAAGGCCTGCATTCCTCCTGCAACAACTCCTTCGGGTTGATATTCTGGCCTCACAATTTGTAAATGAATCACTGTAAGATTTTGATTTTTCATGCTCGACTTGTGAAAGTTTCTTTCTGTAATCTGACCTTTTGTTTTGGGTTTGGTTTGGCTTTGAATGTACAGAAACTGAAGTGTCAGCTAAGAAGAGGATAAGTGTTGAATGGAAATATGGAATGCAATCAATTTGATCATTGATGTTTCTGCAGCAAGACGAGATTCGTTAAAAATATTGATTGGAGAAAATTATTACTATAAGAAAATCAATGTCAAACACGCATTACGTTGTATTAAAATAGGATGTTTGCACAATTGTTGTATCCGATATCACACTACCGTTCAATACCTGCCATAACCAAAAAAATAAGTCAGGTATATTGTCAAGACAGTTTTGTTTACTGTCAAACTAATTCAATACAAAACAAAGTGAAATGGTTTGTTTTGGCAATAAACAAAATTATCTTGACAATAGTCGTGGCCTAAAAAATATTGTTGACGACGCAAGACGATCAAACAATTATATGTGCAAATTTCATGTGTAAAATCTTCATGGCCAAGATGGTTAGAGCAAGTCAAATGCTGTATGGTATTTTTACATAGGTATATTTATGACTAATATAACCACTCTTACAGTAATGCATAAGACAAAAGCAAGAAGTAAAAAACCCATTTTGGTCATATAATAGAAGATAGAGACATGATATAATTTTTTTCACACAGGGAGTTGTATCAGATAGGAATCATCTTTTTTATCAACAATTTTGAAAATAAAATATTATTATCTCTTATTTTGTTTTTTATTTATTAAATTAATATTTAACATTATTTATTGATTTAATAGATTAATTTAAATCTTATCTCTTAAAATTCTATCAAAATATATCGACTAACCAATAATTTTAATTGAATGAATCTTTTTCTTTTAATTTGACTATTATTTGTATTTATTATTTAATCTATTAATATTTAATCATAATCATTTGATAAAAAATTTAACGATCAAGATAAAAAAATTTCGGTTAAAGACAAAATCATCTTTATTTGCTTAGTATATACTATAAATTTGTCCATAAATAATGTAAAAATGTCAAAATTTATCTATGTTCTCTAGTGATGAAATGCCATATTTTTTAGCTTTGTTGATTTTTTTTACGTCTTTTTTTTCCTCAGCTACCTCAACCCTTTCAACTACATTACTCTTTTTCTTTCTTTTTTCATTGGATTTTCACCTCAAGTTGATGATGTGGCAAAAATGACTTCGCCATTAGAGTAAGTCCAATTCACATGCTATATATATATATATATATATATATATATATATATATATATA
>JAOVYX010015068.1:0-29396 GCA_035668315.1 Drosera spatulata | reverse complement strand
TTCGTAAATCTTTATTTACGCGTTCGTTACATACGCTTCGTACGTATATTTTTAATCCAATATATATATATATATATATATTTCATCACCATATTTGATTTAATTAATCAAATATTTTCTTTCTTTTAAATACATAACCTTTTGGTACGATTTGTTTTAAAAATCGTAACGTTATATATTTGTCTCAAAACTCCCAAATTTCTCTGGTATTACAGTTTGAGAATAAGAATTATCGTAAGATTGATAATTTAGGATACCATACGATCGATAATTATAAGCCATGATAAAAATCAATTAAGATCAAGCCAAAACACATAAACAAGCATAGAAAGAAAAAGGATAGAAAGTAAACACAAAGATCAGAAAAATGAATTTATGCACCATTCCCGACAACGACGTCAAAATTTGTTGGTGTTGTCGTAGACACAACAAATTGAAATTATATCCATATTACTAGTTCTGGACAATTAAATTTATGTAACAGCGATGAGTACGAGTCGAACCCACAGGGAATGAATTTACGTTATAAAATAATTTAACTTATTTGTATAACTTTCTATGAAATTAAAATGAGGGATATTGTTGAAAGGAACGAGAATAAAATAAAGGTACGAAATTGACTAAGTTTAGTTGTAGATTTGTTATTTTTGAGAAAGTTCTACCAAGTTGATAAAAGTATATGGCATACCTAACTGTCACTCATCATGGATTTTATCATGGACTAGAATTTTGATTTTATTTTCATTTATGATAGGTGTTGTAATTAATTATGACAAAATAAAAATTTTCAAGTATTTGTATTAGTTAGCATTAAGCATGACATAATCAAACTAATATAATTACTCTATATCAAAACAAGAATATAACATAGACTAGATATGTTGAATATGAACTTTGCTTAACACCTTATGATAATGACCTAACAAAGATTAGCCTCATATCATATTCAATTTCATATGTTCATAGGTTAACCAAATAGGAATGACATTAATCCATGATTTGCTACTAATATTAGACCATGAGAATTATTAACTGCATACATACCTCCTCAATGTAACTAGGTAGCTAATCCAACTACATTAAGTTAGCAATTATGAATGAATCAACATATGCACTTGATATCATAATCATAGAACAATGAAACTAATAAGATCAAATAGCATGTCTCGTAAAATCCATGAACGCGATCCAATTACTAAGCCATACTAGAGTTCTAAGCTACGATCGTCATACACACAACGAAAATACATCAAACGATCAATGTAAATCATTACGAGATACAACTAAAAGTAGGAAAGATAGAATCCTAGAGCAATGAAGATTGGTCTACAAACAGTTGATGACGATCTCCTTGATGAATGAAGTTCAACGACGCGTAACTCTCAATCGTCCTTGGTAGTCCTCTCGATGACCAAAGGGAAGAAAGAAACTCGAACAGAGTCGACGGCTCTCTTCTCTCTCTCAAAGCTGATATAAAACTAACGAATTGTGTGTTAATCTTCGAAAATAGGTCGTTGATATATATAGGGGAAGGAAAAATAACAAATTTTACCTAAAATAGTAAGATAAGATAAAACAGATAGGGGATAGTGCATGGTCCGTGCGCCTTTCTCCTTTGCCATGCACAGTGACTTTTGGTTCATCATGTAGCACGGCCCGTGCTTTCCATGGTCGTGTTCTTGAGTAAATCAACATAGTTCATCGTTTTAACTCTAAATAAGCTGTAAACACGTTCATCTTCATTTGAAATCATCAAGCAACTCCAGAAAACAGCTACATAACTTTTCATAAGCAGCTCACTATCAGAAAATGATTCAAACTCTTTATATCTGTAATGAAAACACCAAATACAACAATATCGATGCTCTAAATAACAAAATGAAATAAAAAGACTCAAACTAACAATAAAACTCACACAAACAATCATTTTTTTTATTAAGAAAACGATGCGTATTTACACACACATTAAGGAACAAATTACAATATCATTAAAATTCAAGCAAATAAAATTTATTATCAAAATCACAACTTAGAAATTCAATTTGATAAAACTAACATTGAAAACAAAAATAACATAAAATAAATTTGACTTAGTTTTGTCATGACAACTATTCATTCCGTCCCATTTTAATTGCAACGGTTTGACTCGACACGGATTCTTATGTGTGTGTTGAATTTGTATGAAATTTGATGACGAAAATTTTTTTTAGAGATAATGGGGTGTAAGTGGGATTTAAAAGAGAGAATGAGAGAGGAGGAGAAAGGAATAGTTTGATTATATTAATATAAATTCATTATCAAATAAGGAAAGAACAGACGTGTTGCATATATATTGAAACTAACGAAAAAGAAAAGTGTTCCAGTTAAATTGAGAGGGAAGGAGTAATACATAAAAAAATGACGCATCAAACTAATAATCAACATAATCAAAATTAAAAATATATAAATATATGATAGTAGTTTTTAATGAAAAAAGATATGAGAGTTTTACATGACTCATAAATATTGTGCATATAATTATGGAACATAAATTTTATGCATATATATAAAGTCAAACCTTAAAGAGATAATTACCTATAGGTTCTCTTTAACTTTCTAACTTAACTATTGATCATACCCTAAAATTTTAATTACCTATAGGTTCTAATTTCAAAAACTATGACTCTTATTCCCATGATTTGTTTAGGAAACCAAAAAAAAAAAAAAAAAAACCTAATCCTTCCCTAAATGAAACCGCACAAGGTTTTCCCAAAGATCAAGAAGCTCAGTCCATTCCAAATTCACTTGCCTAATTTTCAAAATCTTGCTCAAAACTTCCCCAAAATTCTTGCTTCGCCTCCTCCCTCCATCGCATTCTAGCTCCAATTCATCAATGATTCAGTTTGCATGTCCTTCAAATCAAGGATGAGAAGCTTCGCTCCCAAAGAAAACGAGGAATCGTGCACTGTCTCAAAAGCTGATTGTGATGAAAATGAAGTTGACCCTGGAGAAGAATCAACACAAGAGCTTAGTCAACAATCAAACCCATCTAACTACGAAGGTGGGTTCCAATTCTAATTGCACATGCACGCTATTCCAGATCTATAATAAACTGAGTTTATTTCATATGTTTCTTTGAGCAAGATTGAGTTTTGGTCAAAATTATGAATCGATGAACAGTGCACACTTGTTACAAATCCATTTTCGATTGCTTTAGTACTTAAGTGAAAGATGTAGATAGCTTCAATTTTTCATGTTTACTGCTTAATGTAAATTGGTTCAATGAGGTAGATTGGAACAGTGTAGAATTGAAACCAGATCAGTGCGTATATGTTGACATGTTGCTTAATTGATTTTAGGTTCAATTTACCTTCTTGTCATTGATTCTAACGTCATCGATTTGACATGTTGTGCTGAATTGAAACCGTTACAATCGTATATGATGTTTCTGAATTGAAACCATCACAGTGCGTTTATGTTTTTTCATAATTGAAACCGTCGCAATATTGCTCATGACAACATATATAACTCATGTTTTGCATAGTTTGATCATATTTCTTGTGTTTGATCATATATAACTCAAAGTGCCTCTATGTATACATAGTGCTCTATATATACTAGTTTGCATATTTACAAATATAAACAGTACAAATAAATTTATAGACAGTGCCTTGGTTTACACAGTGTCTCTATTTACATACAATATCTGTATATAGTTTGATCTTATTTCATATAATCTTTATATGTTTCCATATAATTATCATGATTTACATAGTTTGATATTATATATCATTTTGTATCTATCATTTATCCTCAACAGTGTTTTTTCACCTTATATATGTGTGTGTACAGATTCTGGTAGGTTAGGTTGAAACAGTACGCATATATTTACACACAGTGCCTATATATCTTGTGTTGAATATCTTGATTCGTAGGCTGAGTTTACTTTTTCATCTTATTTGCGATTGATATACTGACGATTTATTTACAATGTATTTATGATGTTGGTCTTTTTATTTACACGGATTCTCTTGCCTCGTGTAGCAGATGAAGGGAGGAATTGAACGATTCGATTGAAATGCAATGTTAGGATAGTGTGTTAGATTGAAGATCAAATCAGACCAAACAAAATTTTTTTTTCTTTCAAAAAATGAACCAATCCGTAAATAGTTAAAAAAAATTGGTTCCACTTATCAGTAATTTGAAAACAAAAATCACACTTAATTATAGGTAATTTATATAATCTTAAACAATCTATAATCGAGCTGTCTCATAAATTTATAAATAAGTCAGTCCATCAGCCTATCATATTGGCTCATTTAAATTTCAAAACCTAATTAAACTCAAATTTGACTCACGAACTTAATAAACAATACTCAAACTTTTATCGAACCGAACAAACATGTTTGCGAATTGTTTCGACTTATCTGCGGCCTACTCAGATCCAAGGAAAAGACAGAATGAAAGTGATTAAAGAGAACAGAGAACAACATGGAACAAAGTCTGGCCCATTGATAGAAAGCCCATGGGCTGAACATGAATAGTGACAACATGTAACATGTGAGTTGGCATGATTTTTTTTATCAAATTCAATAGTGATAATTCTGTTCTTGCAAAAATAAATACTAGTCCTAATAACTCTGTCGAATAATTTCAACTATATGAGTTCTCTAGAATCATATACTTTTGTCGGCATAATGTGATTCATTTAATCAAGGAATATTTGATGAATATTAAATAATGTGAACAGATCAAGTTTAAACTATGTAGTAGAAAAGATTTGGAGAGAAACGCAACACATTTTCTTATGATGAAAGACGAATCAGGAGGAGGAGTCAACTAAATCTGAATCGCGACTAAACCTTGATAGGTTTGAAGTCTAACATGAGTAATTTCTATAATATACATCATTTGGAGAAAATATAACTAAATCTGTTTATTTGTTTTTAAGAGTGTTGTGTTGCAATATATTACCTTGATTCATCTAAAAAATTTATAACTTTGCTCAATTAAAAACATCGAAGTGCCAAAAGTACCAACTTGTCTAACTTTTGTTATCTGTTATGCCAAATTACCATATCAAATTATATATACACAGTTTTTTTAATCAAAAGATTGCGTTTTTGGGACCATGGTAATAATAAGCTCTTTGTCTCTTAGCCAGATCGGGTAGACTCCAGTCACAAATTGTTCCAATCACAAGGGAAGATTCCCACATGGTTCCTTCATTCATATAGCGATTCAACGATGTTCATTGATCATTTATGATTTTTTTTTTTCATTTTTTTTTTGTTGAAATGATCATTTATGATTTTTCATCGTGTTCGATCTTGACTTATGAGATCGGATCATTGTGGCCATCCCAAAACGAAGGCACTCATCTCAAAAGTTTCTTCTCCTTTAATAGTTGCTGGAATTGATGCTTAAGGTACATTGGATTAGTTCGTTCTGCATTTTTTTCCTCAACTATAGAATTAATCACTCTTATGTTTCCAGAACTAATTCAATTTGCAAGAAAACTACTTGCAATAGCGTATTGACGGCTTTTGGATACATCGATGATGCACCTTTGAGATCACACGATACGTACATTCATGTAAAAGGTGAGGATAAGTGTGATTATCTTTTACTCCGTAATTAACTCATTTCTTTTCTCTATCGATGGGCACATCAAAAAAATTTGTAACTACAGATAGATGCACGTATTTCTAACACGTGTTACACTGTAAGTTGTGAACGAGGTCTTAATTAGTTTTCCGTGGTCAGAATGGACCAAGCACATGTTCTAAGTTCCTCTCATTGACCAATACTATACGTCTCATACATGTACTAAAACCTCAAAACATTATCCTCTCTCTCAATCATGCACCCATTTGCCCTAACCCATCATCTCTCATTACAAAACACCAATCAAAAGTATCAAACAAAAAAAAAAAAAAACCTCCATCATGAGAAACCCATCAACGACAACCAAGAACACAACCACCTCCACCACCACCACCACCACCACAAGCAAGACGGGGTTAAAGAGAGGCCCGTGGACACCGGAGGAGGACGAGATCCTGACGAGGTATATAGAGAAGGAAGGAGAAGGGAAGTGGCGGACGATACCAAGGAAGGCGGGGTTGGCGCGGTGTGGGAAGAGTTGTAGGCTTCGTTGGATGAATTATTTGCGGCCGGAGTTGAAGAGAGGCGGGATCGGGTGGGATGAGGAGGAGATGATCGTCAGGTTGCATCGGCTGCTTGGGAACAGGTGAAGATTTGATAGAGTCTTGATCAACGTATGATCGATTTGTTCTTGAAAAAGAAAAAAAAAATGATTTTTCAGTGTGAAACCCTAACAAGGAGCAGGGAACTAGCGATAAAGAATGCATAGAAGTTGAATAGAATAAATAAAAAAAATTAAAGCATAATTAATGCATAAGTATGTAATAGCAAACGAAAATACGCAGTAAGAGTATATGATGCCTATTGTTTTCTTGATGATGATTCTGAATATAGAAAAATAGTACTCCTTCGAATGATTACTATATCATCCTCCTTGAGACAATGGTTTATGAGTAGATTATTAGATGATGATGAGAAAAAGACTTAATTGGTTGGTTGATGTTGTATAACAAAACGGGTAATTAAAATTTTGTGTGAGTTGTAATGTTCTCCATATATATTGTTGTACTTTTGATGTTCATATGACTGACCTCACATTTAATCTCGCCGTAGGTGGTCGTTGATTGCTGGAAGAATACCGGGAAGAACGGATAACGAGATCAAGAACTACTGGAACACTCACATTAGCAAGAAACTCATCAGTCAAGGGATTGATCCAAGAACTCACAAACCCTTGATCAACTATCCTGATTATTCCAACAACACCAATATTAATTTTACTCACGTGCCAACCCTTGCCTATCATCTCAATCCTCCCCGTCCTAACCTCGAAGATCATGTGACATACAATAATTCTTCTCGAGCTCTCTTGCACGAAGACTTTTCATCGACGAGTTATGTGGAAGGTAGAGCTCAAGTCGATAAGAAAGTTTTGGGAGTAAATCAAGATGCATCCGATTCGATCTCGTTTCATCCTATAGACAATGTAGAAACTTGTAGAAGTATTACCTGGCAGATGGTTAGCCACGAGAAAGCCGAGGATCTGAACAATCAAGACATTCTCAATGCTGGTCATGGACGACAGAATGGTTATGAGATGACGACGATGACAAACAACATTGTTTGGGGCATCAATGATGAGGTTAGAGTTCATGCCGGATTTGATTATGGTAACGAGGATCCATTCTCTTCTTTCTTGAATTCTTTGACGAATGAAGATTCGTTCTCAAACGAACAACAACATCAGCAGCAGCATCAGCCGACAACCTACTCAATGCCTCAAGATTCAAAGAGTTACTACCTTGCTCAAACTCCTTTAGCTTGGGATAGTATGATGGCGCCTTCATTCACATTTGCTACCTTTCCCACGACGGAGATGCATGATTCAAGGTAACCTTGGAAAACAATTTAATCAAGAGTAGAATGTAATAAATGTTGCTCGAATTTATGTAGTTTTCATGACCAAACAAAAGTATAGGGTTTTATTTAGAAATGGATTAGAGTAACATTAATGAATCTTGTCAAGTGTATGAGTAAAAATAGCTCATAAATTGTAAAATATAAGTTTACCATCAGTTTATAATCTTTAGGCATTTTCTCTATGTTTCGTTGCATTGGTTAGACAGAATTCGGAGTACTACTACATGTTTCAAGAACAAAGGGCAGTGAGATCATGTAGTCAAGATGGATGAAAAGTAAATTGGATAGATCCCGTCAAAGGTGAAAAAGCAGCTCCCGAGCTACATCAGGTTGTTGTTAACTAGCAGCTTCGAACGCTAATACCGGTGACTAAACCATTTTTAAACAGCTAATAAGTTAGTAGTAGCTAGCCTGCACAGACGCCAGTGCAAAGTTAAAAAAACATCAGAGTTATGAAAAAAGATTAACATCAGAGTCGCGTGGGATACATACACAAACTTACATAGAGGAGATCGTCTGAGCGAGAGCACGAACAATGATCAAAGCGACAGAGCTTGAGTAAGCTAAGTTGATAGATATGACCTCAAAGTTTGCAACTTACAATGATCAAGAAGTGCAGAAAGGGGATGCAGCATACTGTAGATTATGATCAATGATCAATTGCATACAAAGGATTTGGAGCAAAAATGGCAAATGGACAAAACCTTGTAGCAAAAGGCATTTGAATATTTGAATACATAGAGAGAGTGAAGACAAAGAAATTGAACTTTGGTATGTGGAGATTATTTGAAGGGTTGGAGACAAAGAAACCAAAGATAGAGTTTTGTGAAGGGGTTTGGTAAAAAGGAGGAGGAAGAGGAGGGTTTGCATGCATGGAAGTGTTAGGTCGATTGAATATTTTATAATGATTAGCTCAAAAATCGTTCCATTGGGGTTTCGTAGCTAACAAGTTGGTTGATGCTAGCTTTTTAGTTGGTAGTAGTAGCATATGTTATCATTGGAATGTGCAAATTTGTAGATGTACAAAGACCAAATTGTTCATGTACTTCTATATACTCATAAAACTGGATGTACATTGAGAAAACTTTTGGCGACCAAAAGGATCGTCCAACAAAGCCACTAGCTATAACATTAGTCAAGCTAAGAAATTTGGTCGATCACCATTATAACTGTGTGCAATAATCCTCAACAAATCCAGTTCACAATGTAACAGTTATTATTGTTGTCTAATTTATTTATTATGAACAATAATTTAAAAAAAAATTAATAAAATAACTATAAACAAAATATACGGTTTCCAGCCATAGTTTTCTTTGGAACAATTGCTACCAAACTTTTATGTTAACGATCCACCTTTTTACGTGATTAGAACCTAGAAAAACCAGATATACACGGTCTAATATCGCCAATCCCAGTTTAGTATTGTGGCAAAAGAAACCACCACCAAAACCAGATAAACCCTTCGAACAATCCCACACCATCAACCATGTCTTCTTCCACCATCAAAGCAATCGCGATCATCGCCGGCGACGCCGACGTAAAGGGCAGTCTCCAATTCACCCAAGACTCAGCCGGTGACTTTCTCTTCCTCGTTTCTCTCCGCCCTTCTCTGCGTATTCGATTTTGGGGACTGAATTGGATTGGATTGAAACACAGGGGTTACTCATGTGAAGGGGAGGATCACTGGGTTGAGGCCCGGGTTTCATGGGTTTCATATACACGCGCTTGGGGATACCAGCAATGGATGTATCTCGACGGGTACTTGGATTAGTTGGATTTGGAGTGTTGTAATGATTTTCAATGCAGATTAAAGCTATGTATTCCTAATCAAAATCACATGAAGTAATCGGGGTTGTCAACACAAATGCCTTTTTTAGTGTTTGAAAAGGGGATATAAACATATAATCAGAAGGATTAATTCAGTGATAAATAACCAATCATGAGGTCAAAACTCGACATCTTTTAATTAAGGACATCAGAAAACAATGTTTCTTCGTACCATACTGAACCATTTAACCAAATAAGTATTTGAGGATCTTGTATGCAATTTTATAAGTTCTGCCATCTCAGCCATTTCCGAGTGTAATTGGTGTGGGTGGTGATTTTGGAAGGGCCTCATTTTAATCCGTTGAAGAAGGAACATGGAGCTCCGAGTGATGGGGAGAGACATGCTGGTGATTTGGGCAACATCTTTGCTGGTCATGATGGTAATTCAACTGTTCTTGAATGTTTTTTGGTCGGTTTTTGTCGATATTTGTTATGGGCAGAGATTTGTAGTGAAACATGATTGATTTTGATTTTGTAGGGGTAGCAGAGGTTTCCATTCGGGATAATCAGGTAAAGGAAAATTCTTCTAAGATGATCTTATTGGAACCAATAACCTAATGGTCCAAGTGGTAGTGAGTTCATTCCTCTCATACAAGGTCTAGAGTTTGAATCTTGTGCATGGAATTACAGGCATTACAAGAGCTTGATCGGAAACTGAGAGGTTTAACCAAAAGAGATCTTATAGAAGCCTATGCTATTCATATAATCATTAGGCTTTAGGTAATCGCTACATGGCTATGTTTCCACCTTTAGTTTGTGGAGTGATCTAATATCCTAATGAAGTAACGGGGTCGATAAAACCGGGAAGTGGTTGAGAGACAAATCTCACCGACCCATGAATTTTTTATTGTTCTGGGTATCAGCTGTATGATCCATTGATGGGAAACCCATTATCTTGGCTTGAAAATATCTGGAATTAAATGGCATGATTCACGCCGCATGAATCTACATGCAAATGGTGGTTCTTTTAATGTATTGTCCCGGTTAAGTTTCGTCTTCCAGTGTGTTTCTATGGAAGAATGCGACTGAACTGCTGGCTGTTATGCTCTTCTTTCGAATCTCAGATACCGCTTAGCGGAGTCCATTCAATTCTAGGAAGAGCTGTGGTTGTACATGCTGATCCAGATGATCTTGGAAGAGGTAACTTCTGTTGTTCCTTTGACAGCTTCATCGTGACTACATGCTTGGCAAAATTTCGTGTTCCTTTTTGCTTCACATTTCTCATGCCCGAATCCTGCAAGCTGACCTCATACTTGCCTTGATTTGTGGCATTGTATTGTTTAGTTTCTCTTGGAAACCAGTTACGATTTGCTTCTTCATTTGATGCTTCTTGACACGCTCCATGTCCTCTCGCCGGAGCAATTTTATTTTGTGCTTTCTCTTGTTTAGTAGTGATTCTTCTCCTCAGGTGGTCATGAACTCAGCAAGTCAACTGGTAATGCTGGTGCAAGAGTGGGCTGTGGTAAATCATCCTCCTCCTTATTCGCTCATTGTTTATCCTCGACAAACATCAAAAGTGTAATCTTTTGAGTCATAGAGCCGACTGTGATACCAACATGCCCTGTGTCCTGACAAACTTACATTGTCAACTCGTCAAAAAAGAAACATAGAAGTTTGGAAGGATCCATGATGCATTATAGTTTGTTGGTTTCTATCCCTTTGCCGAAGACTAAAGTTCTTTATTTCCGTTTGGTGGGTTTTGCAGGCATAATCGGGCTACAGTCATCTGTTTGATGCTTTAGATCATACTGTGAGCTGTGTCTTTTGTACTTGTAATGCGCTTATCTTCAATTTGCTTCCTAATGTACCAATATGTGAATCCATATGTAAATACTTTATATACAAATAGACTCATGTCAAATATAATCTTACATGTCCCTGTTGATTATCTTCGCCGGTTCGTCATCTATGCAGCCATTGTGAGGAGGCTGATTTGTGCAGCTAGCCGAGGATGCATTGATGAAAAAAACGTCATGAATCATGATAGTCGACAACTATCCTAAGCAATGGCTCTATTCTGACTTCACTATACTTGGATCAGTGGATAAACATTCTAGACAAAAATAACAAGTTCATACATGTATGCAAACTAGTCCACCTGCAGATGCAATTCGCATACGCTTCACACAGCAGCAGGTTTTCACAGGAAATAAAGATCATAAACCATAATCTCGTCCATAAAATTGGAACGAAAGAGTTTCCTGGAATATAAAGGCACAATCAAGTAGCCGCGCCTGATTACAACGTTTTCATCAACCACCAAGGACCATCTACAACATCAAGGAGCCAACACAGAGAGGTATTGAGCATAACATCTAGAAGGTCAAATCTCAGACAGACATGAAACTCATCCTCTCAACCAGGTATTCCTATAAGAGGAATTGTCGCGCAGCGAAGCATCATGTGGTTTGTATTCCATCATATAGCTATGGGGCAGTTTCAGGTGTCGCTTGATTGAATCCCTCAGAGTCATCACAGCCTTCAAATAATGAGGCTTCTGCCAATAAGAAAACCGGAACAGGAAAATCGGAACTAAATGAATGGTATTAAAACACCTCTCACCTGATTATCGGATGCGTTACGGTTCCAGACGCTCAGTATATCCTCACTGAACCTAATGCTAAGGACTGCACCACACACATCGTCTCCATAATCAAGTTGGTCGCCCACCAGTGCTAGAACCTGCAAACAAATGCAGATAGTAAACTGCAATCCAAGGTCTAACTCAAATAAAGTCCTCTACCTCAAGCCATTACCATTGCTGATTAACATTCTACAATCTCGACAATTCTAGCATCCCAATATCATTTTTATAATTTTTTATAATATCGTTTTGTGTCTCTGTTTCAAGTATGCGTGTTTCCAAATGCCAATGATTCATCAAATCCAAGAAATACACTCCCGTGCCAAATTCAGAAACCGTTGCCACATTCTCTAAAACAGATCTTCGGAGGGTAAATATGACGCAAGGAATTCAACAACAGGTCATAAAACTAAATAACAATGAAAAAAAGAGGGAAAAAAGATGACTAGATAAACCTCAAATGGAAAAGAAACAAACACATTAGTAGTATACCCAAACTATTAAACTAAAGCATAAGTGACATGAAAACCAGATAGTATTGCCCACGTTAAGTCACTCACCAGATCCTCCCAAAATCGTCCTGAGACAGCTTTCTTGAATCGAATTATCCACTTACCACCAGTGCAATTAGCAGAATCCTGAAAAAAAAATTACAAAATTAAAGATTAAAAAATAAAAAATATACAGAAATAAAAAATAAAACATTCGATTGAGAATCCAGCATATTATGTTTACCTCCCACAGTGGACGAATTCCAGCCTTGAAAAGATGCAGATCAGTAGGGCTAGGCAAAGTTGAAGGGCGAGCCAAATGACAATAGGAGACCCAAAAGCCCTCAACCTGAAGAGAAAAGCCAATGGCAACGTTAACTCCAGATGAAGAGTAGTGGAGTAGTGGAGACCAGCAAATGAAATGATGGCCATACCGTACTAAAATCCACAATCTTCTTTATATTATCCTCGTATGATGTTTGAGCCCGAACTCCAGCTGTCCGTCGAGTGTACCAGAACACAAACCTGTGCTGCTCACAGTAATGAAATCAATATTAGTTACGTGTTGTTGGTTAATGGTTTTGAGATGCAAACGCTAATGCAATGCAGACAACTCTCACATCATACATAATACATAAAAAAGTAAGAGGGGGAAATACTCAGATCCATCAAAGCACTCATCTATTAGCCTCATTCAGTGACATAAAAACAGTTCCTAACTCATGTATTGTTCTTCAAAGGCATCAACTACCCATCAATTAACAATATTCATGTAATTCATAGGAGAAGAATCACAAAGTGACAGCTTACTAAAATACTTATGTGGTTCTACAATAGGGGCCTGTCTCTGTCAATTGGGTAAGGTAAATCAAGAGTCAAGAATTCGTCTGATACAGAGGAGAATGGTCTAGAGACAAGCTAGCCTCAATGGCATCTAATCTGAGTTTTAAATGAACTTAAGCTTACTCCTACACAAGGAACAGGGAAGTGGCAGGAGAGAAGCATATCACACGCATAATATAAACAAGAACAAATCCACAACCATCAATCTTCAAAACTTTGATAAGCAGATTAGAGGCTAAACAATAGCTCAAAGATACACAGCCAACTCTCATTTCACAAAAGAGTAAGCCTTCACCTTAAGAATACTATCGCAAGCCAAAAAATGATCCATACCACAAGGATTATAATCCAAGTTCTCATTTCATCTCGAAACCAAATCACGTTCCACAATCTCCATGACCCATCCGATCGCACCTCCACTAACGACTATAAAGCGAAACACTCGGTGCTCACCATTTTATCCATAATACTAAACACTATTATTCAAGTACCCGATCTACTCCATCTCATTCTACAATACAACTCAACCAAAAGTCCACCAAATCCAATAATCCCGATCCATACGAGCCTTCCGTATGATTTTAACACGGACAACTGACCTCGTTTTTACTCCAATTAACAAAATTGCCAAAGCACCTAATAATAGCAACAGTAACAGCAACAACCAAGACACACAGTACCATTCAATCATCACCACACCAACACTCCGAAACCCTAAACCGCCTCCAATTCAACCCAATCAAAACCCTAAATCTCCCGCAGATTTATCCTCATCCCATCAAACTCGTGTCAAAACCCTAACCCCACCAGCAAATTGCTACAACATTAAACAGTACTCGTCGAGCGAGTTCAAAAGCTCACCTTGAGCGGATGAAGCCCAGCTTTCAAGTCGCGCGCCTGCCGTACCCTCTCCTCGTCCTCCCTCTCCAAACCAGCCTGTTCCACCCCCAACGCTGCATCGGAACTCTTGTTTTCTGCCTCGTTTTTCTCCCCCATCTCCGATCTTCCGTTCACTAGCTCTCGCTCACTTGACTGATGATGATGATGATGAAGCAACGGCGACGGTGGAATTGGGAAAACTCCTGGTGGTTGCCGGCGGAGGTGGTGGCGTCAGGGAAGAGGAAGATGGGTAGGAAGGGGCCGAGGAGTGGGACTGAATTGGGCCGGATTGGACCGGGCTGGATTTACCAATGTTTTTTTTGGCCCAGAAGCATGAGACGATGGATAAGTACAAAAATAAAGGAAAAATAAGCGAATTATTTAATCAAATTAATTCCTAACAACTATCACCCTATTTTCTTTTTTAACCACTTGTTTGGTTTTCCTTTTTTTTTTCTTGAAATCAATATCCGTTTTTAAAGATTTGATATTTTTTCACTTTTTTTTTTTTGAATCGCAAATCTAACGATTTTAGTAAACTTTTCAATCTAGATTATTTCGATTATTTTTCTTTGGCTTGCATTCAATGTCTTTGTTCATTTGTTTTTTTCTTTTTGATCTCTTGCCTCGTAGAAGTCAGTTTATCGTCGTCGTTGTTAGCTTGTCTAGTTCATCGTCATTCATCGTTGTGGTTCATCGTCATCATCGTTAGTTAATCGTCCTTCGTTGTTATCGTCGGTCATCGTCATTAGTTCATCGTCGTCCGTAGTTGTTGCTCGTCGTCGTTCGTCAAATAATTGTATTCTTTCCCAATTCGTCGTCGTTTATACTTCATCATTCGATCATCGTAGTCCGTCGTCATCGTCTTTAGTTCGTCGTTGGTCGTTGTCATTAGTCCGTCGTCGTCGTGGATTTAAAGATAATCAAATTTAGGAAATTGAATATTGAATGTAATATTGTATTTTAGGTAAGTGATCTTTTAATTGATTATGGGGTATTTATTGGGAATAAAATTAGGGTGGGGTATTTTTGTGTAATTAAAGCTGCATAGCGATATCTATGAAAAATTCTTCGAAAAAAATAAATAGAATTAAATAAAAATAAATTAAATTTTTAAATCCAATGCATCCGCTCTTAGGGGTGATAATTCGATAAAAATTGAATTTTTTTCAATTTCGATTAACCAAATTAAATTTAATTTTTAATAATTAAAAATCGAAACTAAATCGAATTTCATCAGTTAATTCGGTTTCGATTCATCGAAATTCGGTTCAATTTCGGTTATTTGGGGAATTTTCAATTTCTAAAATTAGATTCATTGAAATAAAATTATTAATTTAAAGATAAACTTAAAATCCATTATAAAAGGAATACAAAAAAGTTATAGAGTTCTCAAAAAAATAGTCATGAACATTTTTTGTATTAAATATTTAATAAATAATGAAAGTATGAAACGTTAATTTTACTTAAAAAACTAAAAATATAATTATAATTCGGTTAATCTAACTTACGAATTTTTTGATAATCAAAAACCGAAACCGAATAGTGATAAAACAACCCAAATGCCGAATATCAAATTTATCGAAAATCGAATATGCCGAACCGAATTTACCGAATAGTGTTTTCGCTCACCCTTATTGACTCCTGAACTCATAGTCATGAGAAGAATATCTCATCATTAAACCAACTCTTTCTAACAAAGGATGATAAACCAAAGACAAAGCAATAATATTAGTCACGTTTATGTCAAAGAAATGTTGGATAAGCGGTAAGTGGCTATTTTCTCTATCTTTACATCGAGTAATTTTATTCTCTATAAGTATGAGACATAAAAGGATTATAAGATTGAAATTAAAACTCGGGAACGAATGGCCGAGATTACAAAATGAAAATTTGGTCTCAATCTTTCATCTTGCCTTATACATTATGCTAAATGAGTTATGCAGATTTACAGAAGAAGAAAAAAAAAACCAGATTAGATCATTGAGATGGACTGCACATTATGCTAACGTGAATTATGATGCTCAGACATATTGATGAAACTTGTCCATATTTTTTCCCATAATTTGGGTCAAATGCTGTTGGACTAGTAGTAACGAGTCATAGTCCAATTCATGCCCCATCCCATGTGTGCATGTATTTTTCATGTGTGTGTATTTTTTATCTTCAAGAAAAACGTCTTCGGTTCAACAAAGGAGGGACAGTAGGGTGCAATACATACATACATACAACTGAAACTGCAGCAAACAGAACACAAACAGAGAGCAAAAAGGAAGAAAAATAAAGAGAGACAGGCCTGCGCCGTTGGAAGAAAACAGCTGGATCAAAGACCTTCCGTGGTCGGATCAGGCTGATTTTGGTGGGTGTGTACACGACATCCTGTTTTTTGTATTTAATGGTTGGATCGTCAATCGGAATTCAGTGCGTTGAGAAATCATGTTTGGAATAGCAACAGAAAGATTTGGTTATTTCTTTCCTTATTCTCTTGGTGTTGTTGCTATTGCCTCTTGATCTTCACTATGTATATGTGAATCATATCATTGTGGGATTAGAGACATTGTCGTCTTCATTATGGTGATATCTAGGTTGTGTATCTAGTGAAACTTGATTTTATACCAAAACCGTGATAGTGAAGAGTTTGAGTGGACTTTGAGATCGGTTTCGTGGTTTTTATTTCCTATATTTTGGGAGGTTTTTCAAGTTAAAAGTATTGTGTTAAGCTCGTCTTTGATTTTTTGAATTGCACATTGTCCTTTGATTGGTTGTAACATTTCCTCGCAGGTTTAAGAAAATTGAAAAAGTTATCGTGTTTTCCCAACAAGTGGTATCAGAGCGTCTGTGATTTACTTAAATGATGAACATTAGTACCCAACGGATAGTTAGTGTAAATGGAAGAAACTACTATATTAGGAAAGGAAAAATGGAGGATCTCCTTTATGTTAAGCGATGGTACTTGTCAGTGTTTGGTGATAAAAAGTCGGATGATAAACAGGATGACGAATGGATCCAAGAGCATTAGGTTGTATGCGGTTTCATTTGATAGTTTGTTGATGATAATGTGTTGAATCACATTAGTAAGGAGTCAAACGCTAAGAAATTATGTAACAAGTTGAAGTCCTTATATGCTAGGAAAACCGACAACAAAAAAATGAAAAGTTTAGGGGCTTAAAATATATGGATGGTCAATCTATATCCGATCACTTGAATGACTTTCAAGGGATTTTAGATCAGTTGTCTGTTATGAATATTAAGTTTCAAGATGAGGTCTTTGATGTGCTTCCAGAGTCAGCTTTGGAGTGATGCTCAACTTGAGTTTGAGAAACCAGAAAGGGATCAGGCACAGTATGACCAACAGGGTGCAGATGAATTTGATGTTCAACCAGAGAATATTGTTGATGTTCAGCAGCAATCGCCGACAGTTCCACCAGCTACTGGAACAAGACAGTCCACCAGAGCTCGTACGCCGTCCACTAGATACTTGTCTGATGAGTATGTGTTCCTAACAGATTAGGTGAGCCTGAATGTTTTCAAGATGCCGGTGTAGATGACAATAGAGCTAAGTGAATGGATGTAATGCAAGACGAGATAAATTCCTTGCATGAAAATCATACTTATGAGTTGGTGGCTTTATCGAGAAGCAAGAAAGCTTTGAAGAATCGCTGGATTTAACGGTTGAAGCATGATGAGAAAACTTCACAGGCGCGATACAAAGTTAGATTGGTCGTAAAGGGTTTCAGTCAGAAGAGAGGGATTGATTATGATGAGATCTTTTCACTAGTTGTGCAAATGTCTTCAATCATAGTTGTTCTGGGTTTAGCAGCTAAACTTGATCTCGAGGTCGAGCAGATCGATGTGAAGACAACTTTGCTTCATGGCAATTTCGAGAAAGAGATCCACATGAAGCAACCAAAGGGTTTCAAGGTCAAAGGCAAGGAGAACTTTGTTTATAGGCTGAAAAAGAACTTGTACGAATTGAAGTAAATACCAAGGCAGTGTTACAGAAAGTTTGAGTCTTTTATGGGGAAGCACACCTACCAGAAGACTACTTCAGATCACTGTGTATTCGTGTAGAGGTTCACAAATGATGATTTCATCATTTTATTGCTCTATGTACGTTGATGACATGTTAATAGTTAGTTAGAATACTTTCAGAATCCAGAGGTTAAAGCAGCAATTGAGCAAATCTTTCTCGATGAAAGATTTGGGATCAGCTAAGCAGATTCTAGATATGAGAATCAGTAGAGACAGAGAAGCTAGGAGACTGTGTTTGTCTCAAGAGAAATACATTAAGAAGGTACTTCAGAGGTTCAAGATGGATCAAGTTAAAGTGGTGAGCACGCCTCTTACTACACACTTTAAGCTAAGCAAGAAACAATGTTTGTCAAGTGAGAAAGAGAGAAAAGAGATGAAAAAAGTCCCTTATGCTTCTGCAGTGGGTAGTTTGATGTATGCAATGGTTTACACCAGGTCAGACATAACTCATGCAGCGGGAGTTATTAGCAGAATACTTCCAATCCCAACAGAGAGCACTGTAATGCAATGAAGTGGGTTCTGAGATATCTCCGCGGCACTTCTAATTTGAAACTTTCATTTGGGAGTGAATATCCGTTTCTGCTGGGTTACACAAATTCAAACACGATAGGGGATGTTAATGGCAGAAAGTCTACTTCAGGATATTTGATCAGTTTTGTAGGGGGAGCTGTTGCTTAGCTGAACGACTACACAGATTTATAGCTTTGTCAACCACAGAGGCAGAATTCATTATACCGACAAAGGCGTGTAAAGAGTTGTTTTGGATGAAAGGTTTCACGCGGGACCTTGGTCTTAGTCAGGATCGGTATTCTTTGCTTAGTGACAATCAGAGTGTTATACATCTCGCGAAAAATTTTATTTTTTATTCAAGGTCTAAACACATTGATATGAGGTATCACTGGATGCGAGACACACTGAAGGCAAAGGTGATATCGCTCGAGAAGGTTCATAACGATTACAATGGTACAGACATGTTGACTAAGGCTCTTCCAAAAAAGAAGTTCGAGTTCTGTCGACACCTCGTCGGCATGACTTCCACTAGATTCATTGTTACTGGGATCTCCTCTTTGAATTAGAGGGGAGATTTGTTGGACTTTAGTAACTAGTCATAGTCCAAACCATGCCCAATCCCATGTGTGCATTTATCTCGCATGTGGTTATTTATTTCCTTATTGTTTTGGTGTTGTTGCTATTGATTCTTGATCCTCACTATGTATATGTGAATTTTGTTATTGTGGGATTAAAAACGTTGTCGTTTTCATTGTGATGATTTCTAGGTTGTATATCTAGTGAAATTTGATTTTATATCAAAATCGTGATAGTGAAGAGTTTGAATAGACTTCGAGATCGATTTCGTGATTTTTATTTCTTACATTTTGAAAGATTTTTCACATTAAAAATATTATGTTGTTTGATTTGTCAAATTATATATTCTTCTTTAATTAGTTGAAAAAGATTTCCCCGACCAATACACCATCTTTGAACCAAGTTTCTTACGCTAGAAGTCATAAAACTCGTTGATTGATGGTAACTTTGATGCATATATGGCCGGCGCCATCCCTTTCACTGACATTACTTTCTGTCCTCAAATATCAAAGCGTATCAGTTTCTTCTTCCAACAAATATGCAAAATATCATAAGCAACCGACGAACAATTCCCATCATCCTTGTTCATCCATGTGATATTAAAGAAACAACATACCATGAGAAAAAAAAATCACATGGGGATATAATATCATTGGAAATTGGAATCTCCTTTTCATCCATTTGTTTTGTTTATTTTGAGAACTTTATTCCAAATATTGTTGATTTCACGTAGCGACTGTCTACGAACTACTACGGGTGCAATGAAAAAACGTACTCCAGTTTTACCCAGTAATTAATGAATGAGAAATAAAGAACTCGTTGCTATTAAGCAGGAAAAGAACTCTGGTATATGAATAGTAACATGATAAGGTTTTTTTTTTAATTTCTACTGTTAACGTACTGATTGATCGTGCTATCATGAATATCGATCTAGCTTGTACTAGTCCTACATTGTTTATTTAGAGATGTATCATAAGTTTTTAGAGACATGAATCATTTACAAAAACTCAATCACACAAAACAAAAAAAAATTGAACAAAGACTCCGTGTCGCGAATCATCTAAGAATACTTAGGCAAGCTTTGTTGGCTTGTGGCATCAAATAAACCTTGTTGTTCATTGATTTGCTCCAATCAATGCACAACTTGAAATTCAATTGTTGAATCTGCTTAATCTGATAAGTTGCACTGAACAGATAGATACACAAATTTTTCTGTTTAGATACTTATCCCATGCCTAGATAAAAGAGGCAAGAGAATTCAAATATCCCAAACTTCATAATCAAGAATAGGCATTGTCTTCATAGGTAGGGGCTACACAATGGTCCCCGTCCTCATCTCATCAACGTAATCATTTTGTAGGATAAGTTTCAAAGTTCAAACCTTTTTTTTTAACAGTCTCTCTCTCTTCAATAAATAATAGTCCCCTCAATCCAAGGAGCAACATGACAATAATCTCAATGGGTCATGTCTAGTACATTCACTTCGAAGAAATCTCAAACCCCATCACACAAATCCGAACCAAAACCCTAATAAAAAATCCTTTTGATCATATGCAATGGATCTTGATGATTGGGAGATTATCCCTGAAGATGATGATATGTTCATGGATTTTGATGATGATGATGATGGGTTGATTCCATGGGAGAAGCCATTTCAAGCTAGTAAGAGGAAACAACACCAACCCATGTTTCAACCAAAGGTTTTTATTGACATGAACTATCTTGAGAACTTCAATGATCCCATGAAAAAACTTTCAAAAGGGCTCACGGATGAATCACCTGTTGAGGTGAATGATTTCCCTGCTCAGATTACTATAGATTCAGCAGAGATTGGATCTTTTGGATCTGAGAAGGGGAAAATCTCCCTGGTTTCCCTTGAGGAGACAAATGGGAATCAATTTGCCGACATGAAATTGGACTCTTCCAAGTCCTTCAACAGTGGGATTAGTCCTGGAATTGATCTGGGCACGGGTGGATTCGAGGCGGTATGTGATGGTTTTGACGGTGAAGATGGTGTAAAGGGTGTGGTTGCCTTGGTGGATGAGGAAAGGGTTAGCCTTTCTACTGTCTCCTTTGAGGGTATGAAGGAGAATCAATTTGTCGACATGAAATCGGAGTCTCTGGTGTTGGAAAACGAGGGATTTAGTCCTCGAATCGATGTGGATATGGATCGGTTCGAGGAGAATGGTGGTGATCTTGATGGTGAGTATGAGGGTATGGTGAAGGGTGAAGAAAAGGTTGTTCAAGTCTTGTTTAGGAGTAACTTGAAGGAGAATGAATCCGTCGAGCTGAAGTCTGAGTCGCCCGTGTTCAAGAACAGGGGATTCAGCCCTCAGATCGATGTGGGAACGGATACATTCGAGGAGAAAGGTGTTGATGAGTATGTTCTTGAACAAGATGTTAAGCTGAAGGATGAGGAAAGGTTCTCCCAAGTCTTGTTCAAGAATATGGAGGAGAACGAATTTGCCGACATGAAACTGGAGTCGCCCACGTCCAAGAACATGGGATTCTTCCCTCGAAACAATGTGAACCTAGATGGATTCGAAGATGAAGACGATGATTACAGTGCTGAGTCTGTTGATGAAGAGAAGAGAACAAACGAATCTGCTGATGAACAGAACAATTGGTCTTTGAACACTTTGAAGAAATGGGGAATGAATGGATTTGGTGCAATTTGCACCTTTGGGTTTGCTGCTGCAACCATTGGTATGATTTTTCTGAGCAGTGGACAAAAGGAGAATCATCAGAACCCGATTCCGAAGCTTCACTACCAAGTCTACTCTGATCATGACAAGGTTTGCTGTTTCCTATTATCTGTTGTTGATCATGATGAAGTAGTGTCGATGTTAATCGGAACGTTGGATTAATTACATGCTTATGTGGATATCATGAACGTTGAATGAGTAATTTGTACAGGATTAGCAGCTAGTCGACTGTTGCAGCATTAATTACATGTTTTTTTTGGGGGGTTGGAGAACTTTTTATGTGTGACAATAAGATGTCTGTTTTCAGCTGCTAGTTTGGGATTGGTAGCTAGTTGATTCTGCGCCGGCGTACTTTTTTTCGTCGTTACGAATATGCATTATGTATAAATGGCGTGTGGTTGAGTTCAAGGTGAATCCATGGCCTAGGAGAGGTTTGATCATGTTATCTTCGGGTGTTAATTGCAAACCAGATCATTGACTCGGGTCTTCTCAAGTGTCCTTCGTTCTTCGTATTTGTATTTGTTTATGGCGAATAAGCACTGTAATGCAATTTTAATTTTTTGTGTTCTGTCTTGGCAGAGGATGAAGCACAGCATGCTTCGCGCCAAAGAATTGAACGAGGCGATCTCAGCGGTTAGAGGAACTCACATTGCCAGAGCTCACATTACCGTCGGGGGTTACTTTGAAGGCTTTTGATGGGGCTCCCATGACGTGTTTGATTTGGTAGTATTTGGATTCGTTGTCCCAATTGACTTTGAGAGTGAAAGCTGATTATGAGGGAGTCCATGGTTTTTTGGTGCTGTGAGGGAGTCCATGGTTTTTTGGTGCTGTGTGCCAGGTTCATAGTTTCATGTAATCCTTTGAATTGGACAATGCCCATCACATTTGCTTTTACCTTATACTACTCTGATCATTGTGTTGAAGATATAAAGAGTCTGATCATTGTGTTGAAGATACAAGAGATGTAGTGTTTGTGTGAACATATATACACATAAACATAGGCCATGATCTCAACAACGTTATTGATGTTACCAAAGGAAATTGATAAATCCAAAACCAAATTTGCCATATGAGTGGAGGTAGTTTTGTCCAAAAAATAATGTGAACAGAATGTCTTGAAAATATCAAATTTTGCCTTGAAAATAGTATTGTCCTACCAAAAAAATCTGAACTTCCGGATAATTCGATTTGATTACTCAAAGTACAATTTAATATTTTCATCAAATAGCGAGATTAGAAAAACATTATTCAACAAATTCGGAAGTTACCAAATTCCTACCAAACAATAGCATCGACACAAATGAGTGCGTAATATCAAAGTCATAAATGTCAATCGATCGATTATGTCATCAAATCACAAATAAAAGAACCACGAATAACAAGAGAGAACAGCCATCTCCCTTAAACCAGAACAAATAAAATCAAAGAATGTGAGAAAACCCCAAACCACTGCTCCAATCTAGACGAACATCCCGATCACAAGAGCACAGATCGAAGCGAGCAAAGCCGGAACAACCCCAGCCACCCCGGAGTCCGGTCCAGGAGCCGGAGCAGGACTTTCGAGGGACGATGCAGCTACATTCTGGAACGAGAACACCGCGACCAGAAGCAGAACCAATGCTGCGAAGACAATGCCATTGCTCTTCCTCATTGCATCCATCTATCTTCAATCTTTTTCTTTGATTTTGTGCGTGTGTGTTTGGAGATGAAAATTTGAGTTGAGAGAAGTGATTGATGGATTGTGAGCATGATGGAGGAGGAGATATATATAGGCGGTGAGGGGAGGAGGAGAATATGACCGTTACAACGGTAATATTTTGATATTTTCTGCGTTGATATGCTTTTGACGTTTTTGTGAATTTAATTTTTTAAATTTATTTTTGGACAGCTGGTATTGAAGTGGTGAATATCCTGGCCAAATCGAAAGCAAAGAATCGGTTTCTTCGAAGAGTGATGATGGTTGGTTTACCAATTTTGTACTACTGTGTATCGTTTGGAAATGGTCTGTTCTAGTGGTAGTAATAGTTTATTTTTTTACATTCGGATTTCATACGATCTCATTAATGGGTAAGCCATATAATCTCAGTCCTTGTTCTATTATCAGTTGCTCTTTAACAATTTGGCATACCCATGAATATATGATAAATAGTATGATTCCAGAAACAAATATCATATAAAATTATGAGAAAATAATAAATAATGTTTTAAATTTTTGATCTTTTATATATAACCTTCTCAATTTTGGAATAGCACATATCCCCTTTGAGGGGGATTTTTAGTAAAAAAAAATATACTTTACATGAGATAATGTGTCAAAAATCAAGATTTTTTTAAAATTCAAGAAATTAGGTGATTATTTATATAGTTCGTTAATAAGATACAACCGGATCATAATTGAAAGGAATTGAATATTATTTTTCTAAAATTATATACATATCGTCCGTTAGACTTAACGGGATAATCGATTTGCTTTATTTGAGATAGCGTGCATGCTAATTGGACAAAGAGTAAAAAATACGTTATTCGCTGTCGTTGTGCTTTTTATCTCGTGGTTAGTCATGGACAATGGATCATGTCTCTCCGCGGAGTTGGAAAGGTGTGCTTTACAGGCTGTGTCTCCAACTGGACAATCGTGAAAGCTTGGGTACAGAATGGAATCGGGCTGGGCCGATAAAGGCCTATGCTCTGAAAAAAAAGAGAAAAAAAAAAACTATTTCCTTGAAAAAACAAAAGCCATGGGGTGAAAGCTGTATCGTCTGTTGCTTTCGGACAATAACCGTGCTGTTTATTGATCCAAGGGTGCAAAATTCACCATCAAATAAAACAGAAAAAGAGATTTTACCTTTTATTTTTTTTTATGATCATTGGATTGTCCTGTTGTGGACTGTTCACTAGTCGGGGGATCCTGCTCCTCTGTTTGTATGAGATCGTAACTCGCATGTTTCTCCAACAATGCTGCTGCGGTTCAGATGAGATACATGTGGTTAATTTTGTTCAAAAAATTTGGACTATACATAGTGTTGTTATTTTAATTTCAAAGCTAATGAAATAATCATGTCTTAACCATCGAGAATCATATTAATCGTCGAGATTTTTCAAGGTTATTTCTATAGCTTAATGGTTTGTATCGTACATATTATGTTTTATTGATAGGTGTCGAGCAAACCGCATGACAATCTTGAAGCGATAACAACTCTTCTTTTTAAATAATGAAAAATAAAATTTAAAACAAATAATTTAAAAACAAACTAAATGCTTTTCTTTCCTTTTTTTTAAACAAAAAACGCTTCTTAGTAATATTAAATACAAAATAATTTTTTGGATAAGTAATATGGATAATTCCTCCTGCATTTAGTTTACCTTAAAAAATATAAATTATGTATAAGTTGTCTTTTTCTTTCTAATTTATCAACTAGTATTACTCAGGTTTCTTATTTAAAAATTGTTTTTTTCTAAAAAAATGAACATATATTTCCTCATCTACCCATTCCGCTCATATTTATAAACTAAACGTTAACTTTTTTCTCTCTCATATCATCTACATCCTCGCAGCCATCATCTCTATCACCATCCAAATCTCTATCACGACTCCATAATCACCATCAAACTCCATAACACTTCACCTCATCATCGTCCACATCCATGCTCACCATCATCACCATGTCCTGAATCTCCATTACACCCATGTCATGATCCACGTCTTCAAAGTCGCATGTTACTCCCTCTACAATCCTCGACGTCGTGGCCGACGGTTGTGCTCCTTAATTTAATGGAGATTCGATTAAAGCGAAACATTCATCATTAATCGAGATATTTTTAAGGTTCGGGGGTGGAAAAGATTTAGAAGACGATGAAAGAGAATTTGATTGAAACACCCATACGCATTGTTTCTAATTGTGAAGATTCTAGAGGGACATTGTGTCAAAAAAGGTGAACTGTTTCAGCTATTCGAGGGAAAATGTGTGAAAAATAAGAAGTATTGAATACCCAATTTAGAGCACTGTTTACGTAGACATGGGTACCGGATCTTCGATGATACCGACCGCGACATTGGAGAAGGGAAACGTATTAGGTTTATGTCTATGAAAAGATTGTAGTTTGATTTAACACAAATATGTTTCCAAATATATTTCCTCATATGAGTTTTTTCTGACAAAATTTCCTTATATGAATTGATATGGGTGGATATTATTTTTACTCAATTTATCGTAAGGGTAAGTTAGATTTTATTTTTTTACGTTGATAATTAAAAAAAAAAAAATATTCCACCAAATCGTAATAAATGAAATTTTATAGACTCAATAAGTAATTCTCTCTTTCAAAAAGCGTTTCTTGAGGTTGAGTGGGATCATACCAGAGCATCAGCCAAGGTATGTCGTTGTCATTACTTAAAATCCTTGGATTACAAATATGGATGATTGAATTTCCATACAAAAATACAATAAAATAAAAACAAAATATAGTGTAAGATTTTCTTTCTTTGAGAAAATCCTTACTATCTTCTAGTAGATGGGAGTATGTTGCCTGCCAAAAACTATACATCTGTGTAGACTTTTCATGGAATGAATAATTAACAAGTTGATCTTTGTGTGTGGCTGCCTACTTCAAGAGCCATTACATTATGATCTATTTGTTCCTTTGTAGTTCATCCTCTTTGAAACCTGATCTGAAGATCTTCAACTAAACCTTCATCTACCTTTATTTGACTATGCTTCAATGTTCTACCATACCTACTCCTGCGTATTGATATTATGGCTCTGTGGATCATCGAATCGGATTTTACAACCGTTCCATCAAAGTGCATCTTGTTTCTCGCTTTCCATAATTCCCATATGATCAAGAGAGGAAAAAGGTACCGAAGATCCTCGGTCGATCCTTTAATTGATGAGTTGCCAACGTTAAAGGAGGATTTCAATATTTTCAAATGACAGGAATGGAATACGGAACATTCGAAACGTCTTCATCCAGACTTCCCTTGCTAGGTGGTCATTGTTAAGGATATGATCAATGGTTTCTACATCCGGTGTTCCCCATTGGTCCGTCATGCGACTATCTCCACAGACATATTTGGAAGGCAAACTTATTCCTTTTCATTGCATGGCTGTCTCACAGTTCACCTTACCCTAGATTGCAAGCCAAGTGAAAAAAGAGACTTTGATGGGGATGTTTCGGTGCCATAGAAATGAGAAGCTCCAGGATGTGTTCCTTCTTTGCCTCATTCCTTCCCAAGCTTCTTCCATTATGAATTTGTCAGCTTGGTTTCTGTTCCATAGGATCTTATCAGGCTCATCAATTCTGATAGGAATGAGGATCACACGTTGCACAATTTCTTTTGGTATGTGCTCTCTTAGCCTTGTCTCATTCAAGTTTCCCTCTTCAAAAATGTGCCTGACATAAAAATTTTCCTTTTGCCTTCAACTTCGTTATGTAGCGGTCCGAAGCCGAGCCAGTTATCGAACCTGAAGGAGATTTCCCCCTTTCCTAAACTCCAAGTGATAAATCCTTCATTTTATTATCGTCTTTCATCCTTCACATCCGAGCCCACGTTCTTGATCCTCTGGCATTAAGGGTGGATAGACATGGGTGAGCCTTCAAATAGTATCAGGTGAACATGAACTTCGTCCATAAAGAACCCCCTTTTTTGAACAACCACCATAGCTTCATTACACTTCTTCGTTCCTCATTCGATCCCCATAAAAATTTGGCAAACATTTGCTCTATCCTATCTATTATGTGACCTGGAGATTGCAGCACCTGAAAAAGATAAACAGGCATAGAGGAAAGAACATGGCGAATTAATATTATCCTGCCCCAACTGCAAAGTAGCTTGCCGACCCAACCTAGATCTTTTTGTCAATCTTTCTATGAGATCATCAAATAAGATTATTTTTTTTGGACCCTCGTATAAAGGATAGCCCAAGTAAGTGATTGGAAGCGTCTTGTGAGCGTAGCCTGTAGTATAATTTGGTTGCGTGGCTATGGTGTGTTGTCACTCAAAACAAAATCACTTTTTTCTCTGTTGGATCGCTTGACCAGATACCTGCTCATAGTGTTTCAAGAACTGATTGATTTGCAGTAATGAGTTCTTTGTCCCATTTGTGAAAATAATTGTATCGTCTAGGATTTGTGACACATTGCATATCTTGGGGTCGTGTATGTGTAATATCCGAGAATTTTGGGAGTTTTGAGACGAATATATTACGTTATGATTTTAAAATAAATCGTGCTAATTGGTTATATATTTAAATCTAAGAAAATAATTGATTAATTAAATCAAATATGACGATGAAATATTTGGGATGAATAGTTGAACGCGCCAATAAACGTTACGAACAAATAACGTTACGTTATAACGTTATAAACGTTGCGCATAAGGACTATCGATTTAATCCAAAAACAATGAATTATAACTCGAGAGGTCATATTTTCATACACGGGATAAATCTATCGATACAAATAGATTTTTCATGGATTAATATTACGAAATTTGGGTGAATAATGGACTGAACAAGACATTTCGTGGGACGAAACGTGGGATAAACCCACACACACACCCACCTCCACTCTCCCTCTCTTTTCCTCACCTTTCCTTACACCCACCGCACTCCCATTTCTCCCATCACACATCACCACTCCAACCTACACACTTCCGTGCCGGCCACTATCACTCACCACTCACCTGTCACCAGCAGCCACCAACGGGAGCAGGCAGCCGCCTCCACCTCTCCCTGCAGCCGCTGATCATCAGCATCATCATCAACAACAAACATTAAGCATCAACACCATTATCATCATTCCATCACCGCCACCATCTTCACGATCATCAAGACGAAGGCAGCAGCAGGCCGGGAGAGGAATCCACATCGGCAGGTCGTCCAGAGATCATCAAAGGATACGTAGGTGCGATGTGTGCATAAGAAAACAAAACACGTTCGAGGTAACCTTACTCGTCCGATACACCTCTTTTATTCATTCACACGATTCAAACACGTCCGGGCATGCTTTGGGACGTGTTAATGTAGTGTTTGATGTGTGCATGACGATTTGGATGCTTAAAAACGCGTATTGGGCGATCCGTTTACGGGCAGAGGGGTTTCCTGCAGGTTTTGGCCGGAGATCCGTCGCGCCCGCGACAATCCTGGGTCGCGGCCGCGACGAGGGGAAAATCTGGGAATTTTTTGCACAGTGCCGTCGCGATCGTGACGCTCTTGTGTCTCGCCCGCGATAGGTGTCGCGCTCGCGACGAGGGAAAACTCAGCATTGGCCAAACAGTACCGTCGCGTCCACGACGATCTTCTGGCCAGAGAAAATGCATTTTTTTAGCCCCGAAACTTAAACTTAAATGCATATTTGAGATATATAACTTGTACGCATGGAAATACATCGTCAAACATGCATAAACGATCACGTTTGACATGTGTTGGGGTATCTGGGGTTGAAATG